>PVKE010000440.1:0-81179 GCA_004027555.1 Craseonycteris thonglongyai
TTCAGTGCATAGTTATTTCTATTTTACTTTTTGACAGATAGAGAGAGAGATAGAGACAGAGACAGTTAGAGAACCGAACTGTGGGAACTCCCCAGTTCAGCACGTGGGTCCTGCCTGGGCCGGAGCCGGGATTCGATCCTCGGTCCTCATGGCCTCAAAGCGAGCGCTCAACCCGCTGAGCCGTCCCGGCTTTCCCCTAAACCTATGTTTTAACTGTAAAATTAGGGGGTCGTCTTATACTAGTTGTGATACTATTCTGTACGGTTTTTCAAAATGTTACCACTGGGGAAACTGTATTAAGGTCCTTTGTAGATCTCTATTATTTCTTATGACTGAATCTATAATCATCTATAAAGAAAAAAGTTTCATTAGAAAAGTCAGATCAATTAAGATACTCAAGTTCATGTACTAAAAGGGCTTGACAGCTGCTGCTTTACACCAAGTACACAAACAGATCTGACAGTGCCAGCAGATGTCATTTGTGCAGCTTGTTTGGTAATTATACCTCATGGGTTCCACAGTAATTACAGTGGGACTCGCATTTTATTTCCCATCCCGGAAATCATCACATTCTCTTCGTAATTACTCAGGGCCAAACACCTTTGGCAGTAAAGAACTTGTAACTGATGGCTGACAAACTCTCAAGAAATAAAGAACTCAGCTTAAGTTGGAGGCAGACTTGGTCTATACTCCCTTTAGGTCTACCGTGACCATTAGTAAGATATCTGGGGAAAGTGTGAAGAATTTCCTAGCCATGAATAAAAAAATAAAAAAAAAATTGTTTTCAAGAATGATAGATCTAAGATAATACTTCATTTCTCTAGTTATTGGAAAAAAATTAACTCAAGAGGGCATGATGACAACTCCTTGGCTGATTGTCATTGACTATCTTCACTTGTCTCCCCAAACAGAACCTTGGCAGAAACACTTAGCACAGAGCTTTCCAGAAGAAAGGCCTGATAGTTTCAGGCTATCTCATGGACTTTATTCTATTGGAGGCTCACAACAATATAGTCATCTCCATTTTCCAGGAGGAAAAACCAAAGCAGCAGAAAAGTAAAGCAACTTCCTTGAGGTTGCAAGTAGAGTTAATGAGAACTGAAATTTAAACCTGTGTCACCCAACCACAAAATTCTACCAGTCTCCTTTTTGCCCCATAGTAGTGGGTGCAGCTCCTCTTCTCTAAGACATTGATTTGAGAGTTAAGAATAACAGCACGTCTATCAGTAACATCAGCATTAAGTCGAAGAAGGAAGGCCTCTGTGGAAAGAGCACTGGATTTTAAGCTCTAAATCCTGGACTCTTATACTGACTTCAGCTCAGAGACTTCTGAACTTTCGCGAGTCTCAGTTTCTTCATTTGTGAAATAGGTATTGAAACAATTAAATTAGATGATGAATGCAAAGCATGTGGCATAGGACTTGGCCTATCATCCAATAAATGGTAGACATCGGTATTGTTAAAAATTCCTTGAGCTCAGGAGAGGGCAGAGCAAACACTGTGGCTTTAGTTAATCATTAAGGACTTCTATGCCACTTGCTGCCCAAGGATCCATTCCAGGGATGGATAGTATTAGGAGCTTCCCCATTTCCTCTTTGGAGGTTGAAGGCTGAGGGCCTAATTTAGCGCTCTTAAGTCCTGCCGATCCATGTGCTCTACAGGAAACTTCACTGTTTTAAACACTATCTCCTTTGGAAGCCTTGTAGAGCTGGGATCCATCAGCTATTTGATCCTCTCTCTCAGCCAAGCTCACACAATTTTCATCTGGTGTTTGCCTCTGTGTCTGTCTCCTTACTAGAAGGCCCAGGCCCCGAAAGCAGTAGTCTGCCTCAATACTGTGTCCCTGGGGCCTAGAAAAGAGATGGCATGCAATCTAGGTTTCTTTCTTTTTTTTTTTTTTTTTAAGTTAAGAAATGGACAAGCACGTATCAGACCTTCTGGAGGCTGTGCTGACTTTGCCTTGGAGTGATCAAAATTTACCATTCCCTGACAGGGCAGCATATGATGTCATAGGGAGATGGGGCTGTGTGATGGCACTTTGTGTTGGGCAAACAGGAACCTTTCCAGCAAAGCCGATGTTATCTTCTCACACCTGTTAATTTTCATGCTTGGCATTAAGTCTGTATAGTGACCCTTTCACACGAGGGACTCAAAGCACTCTGGCTCCTGGGCTGACCCCTGTAACATGCTCATGTATTATTAGCATCTCATTTTTATTTCCTTCCTAGAAGCAGAATCACAGCCTGGATCTCAGCTTGGACTCCTAGGAACAGTGGGCAGGGGCCAACAGCAGTGGCAGAGGATAAGGTCTCCACTCACTTACACACTTTTCTGACGTCATGGTAGAAGACAGAGGCCATGGTGGTACGTGTGTAACTGGGAGAGTCCAGAGTGAGAGAGGCGTCCTCCATGTCTTCCCCATTTCTCTCTTCCTCCCAGATAAACCCTACATTTTTGAATCCCATCTCTGCCACTCTCCAGGTGTTGACTTTGTACATAAAAGTCTGATCTTGAGTTTCAGAGCTTTAACATAGGGATAGTAACAATCATCATTACAGTGTTGAAATTTATCCCTCAGTTTTGCAAGTGTCTAGTGACTGCATGCTACGCGCTAGGCATTACTCTAAGTGATAGGAATATGTCAGTGAAAAAATTCAAACAAATACTTCTGACCTCATTTCTTACATTCTAGGAAAAAAAAAAACAGGCAGCAAACAATACAAATAAGTAAATTATACAGTAATTTTTTTTTAAGATTAATTTTATTGTTTTTGACAGAGAGACAGAGAGAGACAAAGAAAAGGGGGAGGGCCCAGAGCAATCTCCATAGTTGACAGCATTAGTTTTCCATATAGTTACACTCCACAGGTGGGCACGGGGCTGCGCAGGGCAGGAACTGTGCAGGGAGCCTCTGCACAGGCCCCGGCAAGAACTGAACTGGGGGCACACCCCAGTTCAGCACATGGGTCCACCTGGGCCGGAGTCAGGATTCAATCCCTGGTCTCCGGGGCTGCAAAGCGAGCGCTTAACCCACTGAGCCATCCCAGCTTCCCCGTGAATTCTTTCATTGTATTCTTTTTTCTCATTCATACATAATCAACTATGAAGGCACATACACAGGGCTCTATATTTCCTGTAATAAAATTGTACTATGCATGTTACTCTGCAAGCATAATATATACATACGTAAATATAAACACACACATACAGATAAGAGGTTTATTTCATTGGTAAACAAATGTGAGGTCATATTATGCACACCTATCTATATTTGGCTTTTCTCAACTCCTCTAGAAAATTCTCTCTCCCTAAGTCAACTGGTATAGTTTAAATTTGTTTGTTGTCGTGACTCTTGGTTCATGGCTAAGAGAAACCATAATTTACTCAACCATTTCCCTATTTTTTTTTTTTAACCATTTCCCTACTAATGAGCATTCTCTTAGTTTCTAGTTGTAAGGTAAGTTACTTCATTTCTTTCAGCCAT
Source organism: Craseonycteris thonglongyai (assembly GCA_004027555.1). NCBI lineage: Eukaryota > Metazoa > Chordata > Mammalia > Chiroptera > Craseonycteridae > Craseonycteris > Craseonycteris thonglongyai. The sequence goes on from PVKE010000440.1 coordinate 3,485, forward strand.
TTCTTATTCTAAGAAGTGGGGTTACTAGCAGAACATGTTTCATAAGGCTGTTATAAAGACTGAACAAGAAAACGCTTATAAACATTTAACAGAATCTAAGTGCTCAATAAATATTAGCTAATGTTATTTTCCATTTTTTTATATATTCAAATATTCACAGACCATATTTAGGTTCCCTTAGACTTGTCATATCCGGTTAACTACAGGCTTCTTCCTTTTTCTTTTCCCTCTGTCCTTCCAATGAAACTCCATCAAAACCTTCCTCTGTGGCCATTTTAATCACCCCCTTTTCAATTATGTTGATTTCTCCCTGGGGCTGGGCAAGAACAGAAAGTTCTGGGCTTCAGCCCAGAACTTTCTATCTGTCCTTATCTAGAGTAAAGTTTCTAGGGGTAGAAACAGGCTTTCTGAGCACAGCAGAGGCCAGGGAAGTCTAGCTTGCTTGTTGGAGAAAATATTTAAGGCAATAGTGCACAGTATGAAGGGGTATGCTATTTCAGGAGGGAAGTTCAACTCAGCGTTTGGGCAAGGAGGGCTAAGCACGCTCAGTATGAGCCTCATTGCCTGTACAGCTAGTCGCAAAATCCCTCGGAGCATGCAAGTAGCATATGAACTAGGAGAATGCTGGTCCCTAACATGAGGCAAGTAGAACCCCAGCCACCACTGGGGCTCCCTGAAGCAAGCCTAGCCTCTGGAGTTAAGAGCTTGGCATAGGGCTGGTAGATTGGAAAGACCCATTCAGCAGTTTAGGTTCCACAGCAACAGTGAACTAGCATAATGGCAGGAAAATTGAGGTAGAAACCCAGTAATCTGGAATGGACCATGCACAAGGGAGAACGCACAGATGATAGGTGGTGGGCGTGAAAGTGCATGAACTTCCCCCAGGATTCTCTGAGGCTGGATCCAGGACTCTCCTTGTTCTGGGTTGGGCTCAAGACAGAGGGCACAAGCCACCCTAGCTGGGTGAATGTGAAGAAGAAGAAAATGGTGCCATTGTCTTAACAAACACTCCATAAGGCTGTTTGTGGCCAGGCTTCACCTTGCAGGCAGGTAAACAAATAATGATTCCTAGTGTGACACTGGCTATAAGAAGTAAGATGTAAGTGCAAGGGATTATGGGAGCACAGTGCAGCGTTTATACTAGGCCCTCAGCAAATGGTTGTGGATTGACTATTGAATGAAGTCTCTGTGCTTTGGGAACAAACAGGAGAGAGCCTCTGCTTTTCCCTGGAGGAGTCAGGAAATCTTCCAGAATAGTTGGGATCCAGTGGATCTTAGGGTAAAGAAGACGGAAAAAAAATTTTTTTTTGTACAGCAGCAGCTGTGTCCACGGAGATAAGAATGAGTATATGCATTTGGAAATAGTCAGGAGTTTGATGTGGTTGGATTAAAGGGTGAATGAGTCTGAGAGGAAGCAGGAGATAGAGTTAGAGAAGCAGAGAAGATCCTGACTTAAAGGCCTTATTTGCTAACGAGTCTGAATCTTAGAGTAAAGGAAATAGAGAGCCAAAAGAAGACAGTGAGAAACTCAATGGCATGGCCAAATATATTAAACATGTGTTTCTGAGAGGCTATGTCTGAGTCAGATAGAGACACGGCAAACTATTTTCTCATTATGTTGTGATACAACACTTTTGTCTTTATAGCTACATGAATAACTTTGGCTCCTAACACTTTAGCCTTTTACATCTTGGTCTTTGCCATCCTCAAATATTACCAAAATATCAGGTAGTCATGATTTCATATACAAAGGTCTGCGCATGAAGCCATCAGAAACTAAGAAAGCCCATTTAAACGGCTAGTCTATCCAGGCTCCCATTAGCTTTCCTCTCAGGTGCCTTAAAGAACTTTCAAATGGGATTCTGCATCCATTTCTCCCCTTCTGAGGCAGTCAGTGGCCTCCACACATTAGATTATGTGCCCCTCAGTCAAAAATTTGATCTTTCTTTCTCCTGCCATACATAAATATACTGTTTGAGAAATATACTATCTGCCTTGAAAACACACAAACAAAAATAATTTTTAAAAGAATACATTTAAAAAAATGGCTAAAGATGTGACACGTGCTTTGTCACATACCACAGTGACATACCATCTCATCCTCCCCCAGCCAAGACCTTGGTTCTCTGTGCTGATGCCAGAGCAACCTTTATACTGCTCATTGGACCAGGCTGGTTCCCGGCTCAAGCCTTCTGTGACTCTGAGAAGAAAGGGGCTTCTAATGATCTACCTCACTCCTTCCCCAGGTCATGGAATCTGAGCCTCTCTTCAGCTTTATCTCAAGACAACTCAACTCCAGCTGGTTAGTGGTTTCTCTGAACAAGACCAAGAGCACCATCTCCAAAACTTCATCCCTGTTTCCATCTCCCACCTCGGAGTGCCGCCCCATTCACCCCATACCTGAGCTCAGCCCCGACCTTCGCTCTCCAGAACACAAAACCCATATCACTTTGTGCCACATGTCTGGTGAGTCTTAATAAAACTATCTCCAATCAAATCTCTTTTGTATGTTTTCATGGGAGAAGTGTCTGTTCAGGTCTTCTGCCCATTTTTCAATGGTTTGGTTTTTTCTGTTGTTGAGTTGGATGAGATTTTTATGTATTTTAGGTATTAGCCCCTTATCAGAGGTGTTGTTTGCAAATATTTTCTCCCTATCAGTTGGTTGATGCTTTGCTTTGTTGATGGTGTCTTTTGCTGTGCAGAAGCTTTTTAGTTTGATATAGTCCAAATTCATTTATTTTTGCTTTTACTTCCCTTGCCTTTGAGGTGAAGTTCATAAAGTCCTCTCTGAGCCCAAGGTGTAGGTGACTGGATAAAGAAGTTGTGGTACATTTATACATTGAAATACTACTCAGCAATAAGATGAACTAGAGCCATTTGTGACAACATGAATGGAACCTGAGATCATCAAATTACGTGAAATAAGTCAGACTGAAAGAATCAAGAAACATATGACTTCACTTACATGTGGCATATAAAACTGAAAGTAACAAAGAAACAAAGACTCATAGACACAGTCAATAGTTTAGTGGTTACTGGAGGGTAAGTGGGGGAGAGGGGTTGGGGAGGAGGATAGGGTGATCAAATATATGGTGATAGAAAGAGAATTGACTCTGGGTGGTGAGCACATAACGCAATGCATAGACAATGTAATGTAGAAGTGTACACCTGAAACCTATGTAATTTTTACCAACCAATGTCACCCCAATAAATTTAACAATTAAAAAAAGAATTTATCCTAAAGAAATAATCAGCAAAATACATGAAAGACCTATGTACAAGTATGTTCACTGTGGTGGTGGTTATACTGGCAAACTGGAAAGAGCCTAAAGGTTCACCAATAGGAGACTAGTTAAGGTAACTGTGGCATAGCTAGAAACAGGTCCTAGGTAGGCAACCAATGTGATGATGCACGTCCCATGGCTATTAAAATGAAAAGATGCTAGTGATATTTTTCCACATGAAAAAAACCCCCAACTATTTTAAGAACAATAGAATGACATTTCATTACCTCCACAACCACAAATCATTAAAAGTTTCTGTGTAGTACTGTGTGGGTATAAAAAATGTCTGGAAGGATATATACCAAGATGCCAGCTGTGATTCGTTCTCTCTCAGGGTTTTCTTTTTCTCTCTAACATTTTCTGTAATAAAGAGTTTAAAATAAGGGGAAAAAATCTTTTAAATATATTTCTTGAAACTTCTGATAATCAAATGACTTTGATGTGAATATTACATTTACAGTTCTCTGATAATAAATCGGCGAGGTCTTGCATCTCATCAGCCCTTTTTCCAAAGGGAAACTGGATTTCATAGAAGTTGAGGGGCTTGCCCAAGTTCACAAAACTGTGGGAGTCTCGCTGGACCTGGTGTGGAGACTCAGCTGGTTCGAGAGCTCACGCTTTTCCCACCATCCACTGCCAGTGTTTTTAATAGTAGACAACTCAAGTAGAAGAATAATTAAAATTAAAAAAAAAAATCAACCTCCCCCAAAATGACTACTCAATTTAGTCCAGCCCCTGGGGCCTCTGCCCTGCTCTGCACTTGTCACCTGGCCAGAGCCCCTTTCCCCCTCAAAAGGAGGTTCCCAAGTGTGGCTAAGACATTCATACCTACCCACTTCACAAGGCTTCTGGCAGGATTAATGAGCTCTTGTGCGCAAAATACTTTGAGCTTCAAGAAAAGCCAGGCGCCGAAGAACTACAAAGGGTTATTAAGACAGTAGGCTTTAAATCCCCAAACAAGCTCCCTCTCCTCAGAGGTAATCTGGTGTGGATCCTCCTTTCTTCCCTAAAGCCCTGGTTACTTGCTCTCCTGTGCATCTTCAGGGTGAAAGGATGTGTCTTCTGCTTCCTCCACTTCCAGGACTCTCAGCATTGACACATCTTTGAGCTGTAGGTATTTCACTGTGGTATATGGAAGCTTTATAATGTTTAGAATCCTATCACGGTAAGGACCCATCAAGAGCATCTAGCCCAACTTTTCATTGCATAGATGAGGACAAAAGGCTCAAGGAGAAAAAGGCACATGTCCAGAGATCTGTGACAAGGTAGGCATAGAAGTCATGAGCCTCATGGGACATACTGCCCATGCATCTAGTAGCAAAACTGGAGAGGCTTATACAACCCACCCCTCACTCTTCTCCCAAGGTCAACTCCATCCGTGTGAGCTGGAACTTGGTCTAGACTGGCAGAGACCCCAAAGGAATTGAGCCAGACCCAGGCTCTAGATTCCCAGATGGGGAAAAGTAGCTTGAGAGAGAGAAAGACTAGACTGCGGCTCTCACACGCCTGAGACCCATCCCCAGTTCCCTCCCTTTGTAACTATATGATCTTGGGTTGAAATTGGTTCATGGGCTCTGGTTTTCTAACCCCTGTTCTAAAGCACAAAGTTAAGCCTGTCACCTCCATGCTCAATAATTGTCAACTGTCCTCCCATGGCCTGCAGAATCAGACCTTGGTCAATATACATGCTGTCTGCCTCGTCTCTTGCCATTGGCATTTCTGCCAATCCCTGGTGATTCCTTGAACTTGTCATACATACCTCATCCCTGCCTCTTGTCACATGCAATTCATTTTTTCTTTTTTTTATTTCCACAGAATAACCTTCCCCATCTTATTGGCTTGGAGAACTCTTTTACTCAACCCCAAGTTCAAATGTTCCCTGCTCCATTGACCCTTCTTGAGAGTCCCCCTCCTACAAGTGAATTCTACATGTGTTGTGTGTCTTCTACTGCCAGGGACCAACCAGGGCAGAATCCAGGAAAGCAGGGATAGGAAGTGGCACACGCTGCCCCGTGGAGCAGACAACTCTCCAGGTAACGCTAGGAAGCTAGGAGAGAGGAGAGGACAGAATGGTGGGGTAAAGAAAGGAGGGGCAGAGCATAGGGTAGATATTTAAGACAGCTTCCTGAAAGAGGTTAAAAGGCACACAGGATTTAGGCAGAAGGAGGACAGAGGACCAGAGGTGGAGCAATTCAGGCAAAGCTAGGAGCACATGTGCAGATGACAGGATTCTTGAAAGGGCTCGAAGAATCCATGTCCCATTCCACTGTTTGCATCCCTTCCCCACCAGGGTAAGAATCCTTCCTTCTTCACCAACAGAAAGACAGCAGAGCTGAGACCCAGGATCAACCAACTCTGGCCAAACACTGTGTGTGTGTGTGTGTGTGTGTGTGTGTGTGTGTGTGTGTGTGGCTTGTGATGTAGGAATGGTTTTATGTTTTTAAATGATTGAGAAAAAAATCAACCAAATATTTTGTGACACATAAAAATTCTATAAAATTCTAATTCCAATGTCCATAAACAGTTTTATTGGAGCACGGCCATGCTCATTTGTTTTCGTATTGTCTATGGCTGCTTTTATGCTAGAACAGCAGAGCTGAGTAATTGCAACAGAGACCAGATGGCCCATGAAGCCTAAGATATTTATTATCTGGCCCTCCACAGGAAAATTTTGTCAACTTCTGGCTTAGGTTGTGGAATCGGACTGCTTGGGATCACATCCTGACCCCTCTTTCTAATACCTGTGTGACATTGGGCAAAATTCTTAACCTCTCTGTTGTTTTTTTCTCCTCATCTGAGGATTACATACAGGGCTATAATAAAAATTAAGTTAAGATGTTATTAAATATAAAATAGTTAGAATAGTGCCTTGCCTGTAGTAAGCACTCAATCAATGTTAATTATTCTTACTATTGAGGTTCCAGAACCCAGCAGTGGGCTTGGCACCGAGCGTTACTAAAAGGATATCATTGAAAGAAGAAAATGGAGGTGTGTCCTGCCTGCCCTGATTTGGTGTAGACTTTTTGGAAGACAGGGAAGGGAACCCTGGCCTCCCACTGCCTCGTTCCACTTGCCTTTCCTCTTGCCAGCACCCTCAGAGCATCTGCTAGCAATCTGGCTCTTGTGGCATTTTTCTTCTTGTGCTGTTAATTGTTAAATGAATTTTCAGGCTGTGGATGATGGAAGGAAAAGCAGAAGGTGGGGAAGGAATCCATAAAGTATGGACAGTGGGGAGCCATAATTGTGGGGTTTATGCACACAAGATCAGGTTTCCAGAGAGTAGGGGGCCCCCACCATACACAGTTTCTACCAGAAAGAGAAAAGAAATAACCATTCCTCAGAGCCCTCTTATGAGTCCCATTGGGACATGGTCTTCTTTAGCATTTGGAATTTGTTCCAGCCTCCCAGGGAAGCCAGTGTGAGGACCAGAGACCAGAAGGGCAGCAGTGCTCATTTGTAAGCTGAATGTTTTCGTGGCTGCAATGCTGCCTTGCAGGTTGGAATAGGGCTCTGGTCCCTGGCGAGGCCTACGTCCTTTAGAAACCAGCCCAGAACACTCTGAACACCCCCCGTGTTGGTGTAACTTCACCCTTCAGGGAATGTTTTATCTCTAAAGTCACTGGAAGGCCAGTGATTCCAAGCCAAGCCTGTTGAGTCTTTACAGACCCTGCTTCTAAGTCGTTTTTGTTTCCACATTTACCCTCACATTAGTTTGGGAGCCCCCTCAAAGGATAGGGTCTGTGGATTCATGTCTGCCTTATCTACATATTCATAAAAGTTAGCACAGACCAGAAGAGCAGGCGCCAGCCTGTATGTGCTGAGCTGTGTGTGTGTGCGCGTGCACGCGCACACACACACACACACACACACACACACACACACACAGCGGCTGAAGAATTCTTTTCAATATCCTGAATATCTGGAGGCCAAGACCTTTCCAAGGAGAAACACCGCAGCCTGTGGGTCGATTGGGCATCACACCATGTTTACTTCCACCTTCCTTATTTTCAGTGCCACAGCCTGTCCTGAGACGGGAAAGGAGGCAGCGTGTGACTCTTACTCACCTACCTCCTGGTACATCGAGAACTGGGATCTCGCCTCAATCGTAATTACTATGATTACAGTTCCCTGTGGAACTCGTAGGGTGAGCTCCAAACACAATTCCTCAAGCTTGTCAAATCACCGCGTCGATTTGCTTATGAAAGGCAGTTCTAATCAAAAGGGGTAATTACAATATTAAGTGCCAAGCCTCGGTGTGCAAACTCTTGAGTCATAAGATATTAAGCTTAATTGAACTCCACTGGAGGAGACATGCAGCATCATGCACTCAGCTTTCTGAGCTGAGGTGAGCCCAGGCCGAAAACTCCACTCCAGGAAAGTGGACAAATTACTTGATCTATTAACTGCTGAGCTAGCACATGTTATGTAAGCCAGTGCACCTGCCGAAGGGGACTGTTTTCTCTCTGAAGCCCTAATGCTTTAGGGATTGCTGAACAAGATCTCATCCTGCCTTGTGAAGCTCTTAGACTTTCTGGGCTACATGCACACTTAGACCTGGGACTGGGCCTGAAACCATTCATTCATTCATTCATTCATTCATTCATTCAATATTCATTGAGATTCACAGTATGGCAGGTCCTGTGCTGAGCATCATTAATGCCAAGATAAATAAATAAAACATACTCTAGGGCAGGGATGTCCAACCTTTTATCTTCCCTGGGCCACATTGGAAGAAGAAGAATTGTCCTGGGCCACACATCAAATACACTAACACTAATGATGGCTGATGAGTTTTAAAATATTGCAAAAAACAAAATCTCATGATGTTTTCAGAACGTGTATGAATTTAGGTTGGGCTGAATTCAAAGCAGCTCTGGGCTGCAGGTTGGACAAACTTGCTCGAGGTGTTTAAGAAAGTTAGGTTCATAAACAGATGATTAACGTACAATGTGAAAGTGTTGTAATTAAAAATATATATATTCAGGAAAAATAGAAAGAGGAATGTCCCAGCCCAACTCAAAGAAGCCAGATAAGGCTATGAAAAGAGGAAGCACCTGAGCTGATTCTAGAAGGATGAGTGGGTATGAGAGACTGTATGGTGTCCTAGGCAAGGGGATCAGCACATACAATGTGTGACCGAGTAAACGAATGTTACATCACTTCAGGAAGCCATATAAGTTTCACTGTAATTTTTAAAAAGGACATGTACGCATACATGTACATACACAGAAGCACATGGAACAAGGCTGTGGAAAGGAGAGGGAAGTAGAAGCTAGTTTTAGTCCTGTGAGTCATATTACAACCACCCCAAGCCCCTCCCCCCAGAAAGAGGGTCAGGCTCAAGTGCAATGCTTTGAGGAATCTATGCCAAAATATGGTGGCCATACAGCAGATCCACAAACTCAGATGCCAAGAACATGCCACACACATAGACACAACTGCCTTACCCCCCAAAGCCCAAAGGTGCTCCTGCTGCGTGTGGCCTTGACCACACGGGCAGTACCCTTTTCCACACACAGAAAATGACCCAGCGCCCTCAGGGACACACCCTCATCACACAACCACATCTGATTTGGGGTTCATCAGCAGCAAGAGAAATTTTCTCATCCAGTAAGTGGAGTGATCCATCATACCAGTTGATAGATGGCCTGGCTGGTGACTGTGCCATGCTGCTTATAGTCACCTGTTTTCGTTAACCATTGAATTGTCCTTCAGCATGGCACTAAAGAGCAAGGCAGCACACAGTTGAGTGAAAAGACTAATTCGGGAATTTGGATTTTTTTTTTTTTTAAAGAACATGAAACTAACGATTTCAGGAGAAAGAAGAAAAGAAACATTCATTACAAACTCTTGATGTTCCATGATCTTAATATTTCTTTAAGCTAACATTCAGAGTAGCACTTGCGGTGGAGAAATTGCTATTCCCATTTTTAAAAGGAAGACATGGAGACTCAGAGAGATGAAACAATGAGCCAAGTTCACCCTGATAGTGGACCAAGGACCAGAACCTAGGATGGTGAGTCTCACCCCTGTTCCTGGCCTCTTACAATCACCAGCTGCTTTCTCTTCTGATAAGAATGAAGATAATTACATTTTTAAAAATCAAATAAATCATTTAAGTAAATCATTCACTATGTCATCAAATAAATCATTTATTTTCATCAACTCAGTCAACCACGGACCTGGTTGACACGTGGCCCATAAGAATTGCAGAACAATGGGTATGTGTCACTGCCTTCCTGCCGTAAGAACCCAAAGTAGACATGTTCGAACCAGTCAATATGTCTACGACTGTTCCTACATCACAACACTCTTTGCATTAACTGACTCATGGCCATGTTTAGGAAAGAGACCTGGTGTGGATCCTTGGCCGAGCAGGTTCTGGGGCTCATGAGGCCAAACTCATGAGCCTGATCTTCTCTTGATGCAATTAGCATCCCCGTGTTCTTCCCTTGTTCTGTTGCAGGAGAGAGGTTGGAGAGCACATATACTATTTTGAACGAATCCATTCATATAGGAATAATCATAGTGAGCTTGGGGTCCATGACCAGGATGTCAACCTCGGCACAGGCCTAGTGACCTGAGATAGAGAGAGGGGTCATCTGTCCAGTCCTCAAGGCTTGACACTTCTTTCCAAAGTATAGTATAGTCTTTTGCCCCTTCCGTGTTCGGGACAACTGGAGATCTTTTTGATTTGATCAGTTTGGGAGAATAAGAGTTTACTTCTTTAAGCTCTTTGAATGAATGAGTACCCAGAAATCTTTCTTTTCACTTGAGACTCTTTTTGTTACTGAATGAACAATGGCAATAATTACTGGTGCTTTCTTTGCTCATTACTTCCTAATGTCATGAGCAATGCTAATCTCTGTTCTTATTTAAAACCACTTCTATTCCTAGACAATGATTAAAAGAAAAAAGAGTTTCATTTCATTTCTCTCTATTTCAATTCTAAGTGAATCCAAATAGGAAGAGAATACATTCTTGCTCCTTCTGGCTTAAGTTTAACAGCCTGACTAATATAACCCATCCCGAGAATAAGTGAGTGATGTTGAGTTGTGCCTTGGGAGGATATCAGAGAGGCTTGGAGATTTGTCAACAAGGTTACACAGGGTCATGCGTTCATACTTTTCTGATAGCAAATTTCCTGGGAGGCTGATATCTTGGATTGGCCTGTCATTTTCAGGCTTTAATATATAGTGTGGAAAGAGCAGTGGGCGGTTAGTCAAGTGACAATGTTTCTAGACTCATGTCTGTTCCAGTCACTAGCTTAGTGACCCTGGATAATTCATTTCCACTCTCTGGACCTCAATTTTCTAAAATAAAGGGGTTTATATTTCTATGTGCCAGGAGGCTCCTCATAGTTACCATGTCAGAAGTCTAACAATACTGTAAACATTTATTGAGCATCTTCTATGAATGGGAAGTGGGAGGGCTAAGGGCTACAGATATAAAGGTAAATCCTAAGTGGTCTGGCCCCCTGCATTCCTTGGATCTAGAAGGAGAGGCAGATACAAGTAGTGTTGACACAATGTGTATGCAGTGTTAGAAATGTATACGCTCCATTATTCTAGTAAATGTCCTCCTTCTACCCATTCACATGGACAGAATGGCTTTTGAAGCAGTGGAGTAAAAAGGAAGTTATATTACATGGGTGTTCCGGGTGAGAATTGAGGTCAAATCTTATGGAGAGATTGATTTATTGGAAGAAATTCACTCAGTTTTCAATGTTGTTGTATTTTTTTTTTTTTTTAAGCTTCACACAACAGAGTCTCCTGGATAGAGGCAATGGCAAGCTATGGAGACAGAAGCTCCGTAAACAAACCTGTAATTAATCATTATCATAATGATCTGAACCAACCTGCTGAGCTTTTTGATGTTTGCTCAACTCCAAGGATTAAGATGAAAATCTGGCTGTGATGTCTATCATACTTGCATGAGGATCTCTGGTCCATTAATCTCAGGCTACAAATGACCAGAGGTAACCTCAAATGGACATATGGCATTTCACCTCCCATTCCAGGGAGTGATCCAGGATCCACCCCTACCCCTGCCCGGGCTTTTCCAACACGTGTGAAGGGTTTTCTGGGTGGAATCCAGCCAGAATGGTATCCTTGCCTTCTATTCTGGAGTCATCAAAAATATTTTCCTAGTGCTTCCCTTCAGGCTGAACCCCCAGTGGCCAGGGGAACCTGCCGAACAAGATACTTTCCAAGAGTAATATCTTCACAGCAAAATCTATAAAAGATGAAAGAAGGGGCGGGGGGCACTCTAACGTCAAAACTCCAGGCGTGAACCCAAGATTGAAACACATGGCAACGGATGTCAGGGGACTGCTTTTGTTCTTTAGGAAAAGAGACTTGGTTCTAATCTCAGCCCTGATCCTGCTTTGTGTATGAGCCAAACAGTGGGGCAGTTAGGACCATAGAGGATTTAGAAACAGGTAAATATCCAGGTTCTCTCGTGCACTTTATGATCAGGCTCACATAACATAATGTCTCTGTACCACCTTTGTACAATGAGAATATTTCTATAACTGCTCAGTATAAATTGGAAGGAAGGCATCTCACAGATGAGAGCTGTCTGTGAGCTCAAAGCAAAGGTCAAGTGGATAAATGCATTGCGCTTATAAACCCTGTTGACTCTGCCCACTCTTCCAGACCCCAGAGCAGAGCAGTAGGATTTCTTTCTTTACCTGACTCTGATAACCCAGCTTCACTTGCTCTGGGGCTGTGGCCATGCTGCTGGGCTCGACTGGGGGATGTGACCTCGCCTGAGGTTTGGGCTGCGCTAGGCAGGTGATAATGCAAGGAGGGTAGATAGTTAACACCTCAAGGATCTTTCCCAATGTTGAGCCCTTGACTTTTGCTGTCTAGATCAAATTATTTGTATTCTTCTAGCACATTGCCTGGTAAAAGCTTCTCTGAGTTCTCTGGCTTTCCTTTAGGCCACACGTCAGCCAGTGGCCAATGGATGTCAGTGATTTTATAGAGCCCTGGCGTAGACACCCTGGCACCTGCCTCACAGTGATACTTTCTTGGGTCAAGCCTTTGTTTCTGAGGCAGGCTCCATACAGCTGAGACATAAAGGAGAGCAATGAAACAACCCTCACAGGGCTAACAGTAGCAGTGCACACAAATGACTGGAACAACAAAATAGGAAAACAAAAAGACTTCTACAAACCAAAGTGAAAGGAATGTTCTATCTCTTAACGTATAAGCAAGAGTTTTGTAAACTGGCAAGTAGCTGTGCAGACAGATGCCAGGGTGGCTGTTACATCATTGTGACAGAAGCACTATCCTTCCCATAGTTTGGTTGGTGAGAATGTGCTCCTTGGTAAAATGCTCAGATTCCAATGAACAGCCTGATTGTAAGCTGTCCTAGAACTAAGGAAGACGATTCAATTCAGATAAACAAAAGGGATGTCCTGAAGAACTGAGCTTTTTGTATCCATCTCACCCTTTGCCCAGGCCAAGCCAAGTACCCAACACAAAGCGGGCACCCTGTGAATTAAGAACTCTGTCTCGCTCCGTCAGTTTGTTGGGCACTTCCTAAAGATTCTTCCCATTACCTTTTATTTCTCTTCTCCCACTAACAGCACTTAAACGTTCCTTTTGTGATTATTTCCAACAGAGCAACAGAGCTATAGCTCACTTTTCAGAGAACATGGACTAAGCAAGCTGTTATTCTTGGCGGTTCCTCTAAGACAACCAGGAATTTATTTTGGCGGCCTGTTCCCTCAAAGGATGCTCCCTTTAAATCTTCCAGTACCCACAGGTTGCGTGTGTGAGTATATGCGCAGGTCCCCATGTTTTATGGAAATGACATTGAATTATTTTGCAACAAAGGAAAGGCTTGGGATGCTTTGGGGAGGTGTGGCAGAGTGGCAGGATCTGGGCAAACCAGTTGAATGGGTGCGCCCCTTAGCAGCCAGTGGCCTCCTCTGGAACGAACTGGGGACAGAAACCAGAATGAACTGTGATTATGGGAGCTCATAAGCATTCCTACCTCTAACCCTGGGACGTTGTATTGTTCACGACCCATGTGAGGATGTTCCTAGCCAGCAAGTGGCCTGTTACTCACTCATGGAGAGCTCCCCACACCTTTCCACTCAGATTCTCTTGGCCAAAGGGCCCTTCACAGACCTTTCAGCCTCATAGTTTTGGGTCTTCTCTCCAAGGAGCCCTCGATGGGACTAGATAAGCTCTTGAAGTCCCTGCTTCAACTACAGCAGTTCGAATTCTGTTCTCTTTTGTATTTTGAGGTTCTTTTCACGGTTTGTTTTAAGAAGAGTACTGCTTAAAAAAAAAAAAAAAGCTTGAAATCAATTTCTGCCTTTTCTTTTTAAGATACACAAACTGGACTCAAGGGATGAAAAGTGAAACCGATCCCTTCAAAGTCACTCAAAGGGCTTCCACGTTGCCAAATCCAGCCCTCTTCCTAATTGACCTCTGGGCAGCATTTGACCTAGTTTCCCGCTGCCTGCATTTGAAACACTCTCTTTGCTTGGCTTCCATGACAACACGCTCTTCTCGAGTTCATCTGTTGTTACTGGCTGCTTCGTCTTGCTGGCCTGCAGTACTCCCCACCTGCAAACGTTGTTCTTTCCGGGGCTCTGTTCTGAGACTCTGGATCGGCAGCTCTCTGCTCTCCACGGGTGACCCCACCTGCCCACATGGCTGTCAATGCGGTTTAAATGCCAGTGGTTCCTACTTGCGTATCCACATCCCTGACCTCTCCCACTCAACTCACTGTCTGTCCAACTTTCTGTCACCCCACTTGGATCCTGAACTTGACATTTTGAAGACAGAAGGCTTGAAGCTCCTATCTCCACTCTACTCCACACCCAGCTGTCCCCAATCCCATACCTCTCTCCCCATCTATGTCACCTTGTATAAGGACTGAAGCTGTATTCTTAGGTGGGGAATGTGTTGCCAACCAGACTGCCTCAAACACTCTGGACAAGGGCTTAGGAACGGTCATTGCTTCATCTCTTTCTCTCACCCCTACATTTAATTGATGAGAATCAGGACTCTGGTGTCATCCAGACCTTTTCCTCACACACCATTGTAACTTAGCTGTTTACGTCTCACTTACATTCATGGAATAGCCTCCTAACTGGTCTCATGGCTTACATTCCTGCCTCTGTTTGCCTCATAACCTATTCTCTCTACAGCTGTAGAAATCTCCTAAAAGTGGAAATCAAACTGTATTACCGGTACTCTCCTGCCACTTGCTATACTTACTATAAAATCCACATGCCCTCCCTTGGCCTGTAGGGCCCCTGCCCTCCTCAGGGACCTCAGGTAGTGTGCCTCTTGCCCTCACTCCCCAAGCCCCAGGCACGGAATTTCTTCTGACCCCTGGAGCACACCACACTCAGTTTCACATCGGAGTCCTGTAGTAGCTGCCCGCTCTGCCTGGAATACTCTCCCCACTCTAGGTCTCCAACTCAAGCCTACGTGTTACTGTTAGCCTTCCGAGCAGACTTCCTCGACCTACTTCTCCTATATACCCTTCCCAGGTGCTTTCTAACACGTTCTCCTGCTTCATTTCAATCATGCCACTTCCTTTTACTTTTTTTCCTGCTTTCTGGTTGTTTAATGCACTATCTCCCTTCCATTAAAGTCTAGGAGACTGGGAACCTTGCCTGTTCTATGCAATGCTTTCTGCCAGCCCCTGGCACGTGACTGATTGGCGACAAGACTCTATGGAGCAAAAAGAATGAAAGTGACTGGTCCAGGGACACAGAGCACCACTAGACCCAGGACTCTGGTCAGGCTGCCGGATTCCCACCTCAGGGAGGAACTCATAAAACTGACTTCAAGCTTCTCCCTTCGGGACAGAGTGTTTTATGGATTTCTGTAATGTCTTTATTTCCATGGAGTAGAACAAAGAAAGAAAGAGACTTCCTTGAGATACAATCTCTGGAGTCATGGGGATATTTTATTGCCTAGAAAATAATCAACTTATTCCATAAACATTTATGGAGGGCCTATTATGTGGAACCATCAGGCACCAGGGCTCTAAGCAGAAATATGCCACAGTCCCCACCCTCTTCTCTAGACAAGGAGAGAGACACCCAAACAGATGATGACAGTATTAAAATTTTAGTGGACATAATAATAGCTAACACTCACTGAGCCCTTGTTATGAATGGGGCACTCTTCTGAGAGTTTCAAGTACTTAACACATGTATGTCTCACAGAAGTTACTACTGCTCTTGTTTCCCAGTTGAGGACAGAGACATAGATTAAGTATTTATTTGCTCAAGGTTGGAGAGCTAGTATGTACAGAGCTAGAGTTTGAACCCTCTTAATCTATGAGGTGTATCCCCCTAGCTACTATGCTATACTGCCTCTCTCATAGAAGTGTGTGTGAGAGTGACATGGACGTAGGGCATTATTCCGGTTCCCTAAGTGGCAAGGGAGATTCATTTAAGGCTTTGCTGAGGAAATGACATTTGGGTTTGGACTTTGAAGGATGAGGGGGGCTTCCCCCAAGGGAGATGTCATAGGAGCTTGGGGCTAGAGAACAACGTATGTATGTGAAGTCACTGAGTTGTGGAAGGTCCTACCTGTCTTGGAAATCTGGAATTCTGTGTAGCTGGCACTTCTTTTTTTTTTTTTTTTTTTAAGATTTATTTTTTTTTGTTTTTGACAGAGAGAGATACAGAGACAAAGACAGAGAGAAGGGGGAGGGCCCAGAACAGTCTCCATAGTTGCACGTTGTTTGTTTTTCCACATAGTTTCATTCTACAGGTGGGCGGGGCTGCACAGGGCAGGAACTGGGCCGGGGTCTTCACCCCAGTGAGAACTGAACTGGGGGCACTCCCCAGTTCAGCACATAGGTCCACACGGGCCGGGACCGGGATTCGATCCTCGGTCCCCGGGGCTACAAAGTGAGCGCTTAACCCACTGAGCCATCCCGGCTTCCCTAGATGGCACTTCTTGAATAGCGAGGAAGGGATGGGAGGTAAAGCCGGGAGGAGAGGCTTCTGCTATTGTAGGTTAAGATGAGTTTTATACCATGGCAATTAGTAGTAAGTGGAGATTTTCAAGCCAATGAATTACCCATGCTAAGCTCGCTTTAGACACACCGTGGGAGTCATGCAAAGGGTGAACAGGGGAGAAGTGGAGAAAGTAGTAGACTATTTAGGAAGTTCCTATAGTGGTCCAGGCAGGAGATGCAGAGGCCCATGGGACATTGTGGTCTCCTCCTGCAGGTGAGTCTGGTGAGTCTGATGCCATTTGTGGAAGGACAGGAGAGAAGAGCAGCTGCTTGGGGTAAGTCAAGTACGTGCCTGAGGTGTGCATGGGCCATTTCTCCAGTAACCAGGCAAGTCAGCTGTTGCAAGGGCTCTGGGGACAGAGCCTCCTTGTCATTGTTGTGGCCTTGGGCCCTGCTAGGAAAAGAACTGTGTCTTCTTGGTAAAGACTGCCCCTCAGCCCAGCACAGAAGTGATGTCAATGCATTTTTGTCCTGCCTGTCTGTCACTGATCTTTCACAACAGGTTTTAAAGAGGTCACATGAGAATGTGTTAACATGTTTTGTGGATTAGCATCATTTTGTCATCCCTGTGGTTGGTTCAAGGGGATGAGTGCCTTGGATATTTAAATAAGAAAGCACAGGAATTACAATACTACCATCTCTCTCTACAACTGATAGGTGGAAATGACCAGAGAAGAAAATACCAGCATCAGTGGGTTTTTACAGACCACTCTTTGCCCTCAGGAAGAAGAGTACTTGTAGTTTTCTCAAATTCAGCAGAAAGAGGGTTTTGGTTTTTCAATTTTTTTTTTTAATGGAGTTATGTCTGCTTTTCAAGTTTATGCTATTACGCTGGTCACAATGAATTGTGTGGAATAAAGAAATCCTAAATACAAAGAATTGCACTGAGCCTCTCCACTGTAGTCAGAGTTGTTCTCCATAGGGATGCCCTGATGAGAGCCAGCTGGGACCAAGCTATTGCCTCGTCTCTTGTTCTGCTATCACATAGAAACCGTCCTTCCTCAACTTCTCCCCACCCCTCCTTACCTAAAAATTTAGTTACTATTGATAAAGTGATTAAAACGGAATCTCTCTGTCAGCTGGTTATGTGATTCCGTGTATTGTGATTTTGTCTACATAACACACGCTTATACATAGCGACAGCTGTTTTTAAGCTTAGAGATCTTTACCAGGCCGGGGAGTCCACTGATCTGACCCCATTAGGAAAAGATACAAGCTGTGAGGCTGGAGGATTTCAGTATTCTGAAAAACGACTGCAGGAGTCAACATGTTAAAAGAACTGTGGGCAGAATTGCTTAGGGCCAAACTTTATTTTTTTATTGTTAAATTTATTGGGGTGACATTGGTTAGTAAAAATTGCATAGGTTCCAGGTGTACAACTCTATAGTACATTGTCCATGTGTTACATTGTGTGTTCACCACCCAGTCAGTCCTCCTTCCATCACCATATATTTGACTCCACCACCACCCCCGCCCCCTCCACCTTCAGGTGACCACTAAAGTACTGGCTGTGTCCATGCGTTTTGTTTCTTTTGTTTCTTTTTTTCTTTTTTTTTTTTAATTTTATTTATTTTTTATTGTTTTTGACGAGAAAGAGAGAGAGAGAGAGGGAGAGAGAGAGAGAGAGATACAGAGACAGAGAGAGAACTGAACTGGGGGAACTTCCCAGTTCAGCACATGGGTCCACACGGGCTGGAGCTGGGATTTGATTCTCAGTCCCCGGCGCTGCAAAGTGAGCGCTTAACCCACTGAGCCATCCCGGCTTCCCCGAGTTTTGTTTCTTTGTTGCTTTCAGTTTTTTGTTCCACATATGAGTGAAGTCATATGGTTCTTGGTTTTTCCTGTCTGGCTTATTTTGCTTAGCGTGGTGATCTCAATGTCCATCAATGTTGTTGCAAATGGCAATATTTCATCTTTTCCATGGCTGAATAATATTCCATTGTGTGCATACACCACAACTTCTTTACCCAGTCATTTAGCCAAGGACACTTTGACTGTTTTCCATGACTTGGCCACCGTGAACAGTATTGTGATGAACACTGGGGTCCATATATCTTTGCAGACTAAAGTTTTGAATTTTGGGAGCTACATACACAGAAGAGGGATTGCTGGGTCATGTGGTAATTCTATACTTAATTTCCATATTTATTGGATTGTTTGAATTTTTGTTGTTGAATTGTATGACTTCTTTATATATTTTTAGATATCAGCCCTTTATCAGAGGCATTGTTAACAAATATTTTCTCCCATTTGGTTAGTGGTAAGACAGACTTTTTTAAAAAATGTGTTTGAAACACAAGTTTTAGGAGATGTTTTAAGAAAAAAAATTTCTAGTATATACTAACTTTGGAATATGGTACATGTTTTTGTTTTTGGAGATTCACAATATAACAAAGAAACTGTGTTTTGTCCAATTGTGTTTAAATATAGCATTTGCTTATACTTGTATTGACAGTGGTGTGCGTGTTTGTGTATGTATAAAACAATGAAAGAAACTTGTAATGAATTTGTAATGAATCATTTTCTAATGTTTGACTAAAAAATACGAGGCTCATGACCACAACCTCTCTATTGCTCCATCCTCCATCCAGCTGCCAGATTCAGATTTCTAAAGCACATGGCTTCTGAGGTCACCCCACTGCTGAAAACTTTCAATGGTTGCTACAAATCTCTACTTCAGTCGTTCAAGATTCTCCAGAAGGAGATGCCAGGATGGCTCAGGGGGCTGAGTACTCGCCTTATAGCCCTGGAGCCCAAGGATTGAGTCCCAGCCCCGGCCCGTGCAGGCCCATATGCTGAACTGAGATGTGCTTCCCACATGGGAGGCCCCCAGTTTGGTTCCTGCCAGGGAGTGCCTCCCATGCCGCAGGCTCTGAGCCCAGTTCCTGCACTGTGAGGCCCCTGCACCCAACTGTGTGGAATGAAACTATGTCAAAAACAAATGACATATAACTGTGGAGACTGCTCTGGGCCCTCCCCCTTTTCTCTGTGTTACAAAACAATAAAATAAATCTTAAAAAAAAAAAAAAAAATTCTCCAGAATAGTTCTGGTCTTGGATGCCACCTCCTCGCTTCATACCATGCCATCACACTTCCTACACCACTTCTCCAGGCTGTATCCTCCACCCTTGAGGCCTTTATTATTTCCTCCCTCATCCTCACCTCTCCTGTCACTGTCTATCAAAACCCTGCCCACTCCTTCCAGCCCAACCTCAAAGGCGACTTGAACTTTCTAAAGCCTTTCCTGATTCCCCAAATGAGTAATGCCTTTTCCCAACGCTTCTCTGCATGGATGCCATCATCACCAGATTGTCTTCCCTCGAGGACAGGATTAGAGCCTGCCCGCTCACATACACATGTGCCCAACACTCAGCCTCACCTGCCGTGTTTCAAGGTTGCAATTAAAAAAAACAAACAAAAATGAAGCGGGAGGAATGGAAAAGGAAACAGATATTATTAGGATGAGGACAGGTGGAGAGAAGGGTCACCCGATCACAGTGCTGCCAACTAGTGGCTCAGCTTTGTCTGCTTCTCGTCCCCCCGCCTTTCATTGCAGGGTTTCTACAGCTCCCCCAATTCTCTCGTCCTCCTCCCTTTCCCATCCTCCATTCCTCTCTCTCTCACTACCTCTTTCCTTTTTTTAAAGATTTATTTTTATTGTTTTTGACAGAGACAGAGAGACAGAGAGGAGGGGGAGGGCCCAGAGCAGTTTCCATACTTGCACGTAATTAATTTTCGATACAGTGTCACTCCACAGGCGGGCTCGGGGCTGCCCAGGGCAGACACTGGGACTGCGGCCTCCTGCATGGGAGACACACCCCCACAAGCTGGGGGCTTCCTACATGGGAAGCTTGCCCCGGCGAGAACTGAACTGGGGTCACCCCACACGGGCCGGGCTGGGATATGCTCCTCGGACCCCGAGGCTGCAAGACGAGCGGTTGACACACTGAACCATACATGCTTCCCTCTCTTTCCTGTTTTTTAAAAAAGGGAGGAGCAATGAAATTACTACCAAAGGGATAATAATTGCTTCTTAGATATGAAACATGCAAACATAGACATTTGAATAGTTCGTGGCCCTCCAGAGTTCAACCCTGCCTGAAGGAACTTTATTAGTTTCCCTCATTAGAAATAATTTACATTTCAATATATGTTTTCTCTTTCTGTGTGTGGGGTGGCAATACATTTTTTTTTAAATGCTGAGAAATGCTGTCTTAGAATAAGGAAAAGGGTATGCACATACACACGTATTTTGAAAACCCACAGAAACTTAAAAAAATGTGCTTTCATTTGCACATAATCTGAGAAAATATAAAGTACTTCAAACCTGGTTGTGCTTTGCTTTCTACATTTTGTCAACAAGGAAAGCGAAGCTCAGAGAAATGAGGTATGCACATTCATTCATCATGACCTCAGTGGCGTGCCGACGATTCCCAGGGCTTTCAAGGTTTGAGAGAACGAATGCAGGTAAAGCGTTTAGAAGCGAGAGCAGCCCATGCGAGGCTCTCGTAATATTAGCCGGTAGCACCAGCACATCAGCGGCAGTCGCAGCACCATGATTACTGTTTTCATTATAATCTCTGGTTCTGCACTCAGGTGCTGCAAATAAGGGGGTGGCGGAGAAACAGACGTCACATCCACCTTGATGCAGCTCACACTCTAGTGGGTGAGACAGGAAGTCACCCTGGGACGTATAATTGCAAACTGTGTCCAGTGTCGGGCACCCTAAGAGTGCATCACAGAAGGCACTGATGTAGTGGTGGGGAGGATGGAGCTGGAGGTGTGAGGAAGGCTCCAGGGGGGATGATCATGCCCTGAGATCTAAAGAATGAGTTAAGTGGGTGAATTAGGATGTGCAAAGTGCTCCCTTGGGAAGGACCAAAAAGTTTGAAGGCTTCTGAGCAGAGAGGAGTACGGAGTGTTTGGAAGACAGAAAGACCAGCATGCCCGCAGGCCAGAAAGCAGGGCAGAGAGGCTCGGGATGACTCTGCAGGGGTGTACGGGGCATTGCAGACCTTGAGAAGACACTCAGTTTCACCCTGAGATAAATTGGAAGCTGCTAGGTTTTTAAGTAAAAGAATGGCTTGGGTGAAGATGAATGGCAAAAAAGGGAGGGAAGTGATCAGTTAAGAGTTCATTCAGTAGCTCAGGTCTTAATGGAGGTGGAGAGAGTGTATATGTTTGAAGATATTTAGAAAGAAAAACCAGCAAGAATGCATTACATGTGGAGGGTGAGTGAGAGGGAGGAGTCAAGGGAAGCCCCTGGGTATCTGGCTTGGGGAACTGCATGGATGAGGGTAACAAGACCAAGGTCATGTAGTTCATAAGTGCAGAGCCAGGCCTCTGATCCAAGTCGTAAGTCCACAACCTATAATACATCACAGCTGGTTCCCAATGGCCAGCGTTGGTTTTTTCCTGCCCCAGTTCTGCTTTGAAACATTATACTTTTGGATATGGGCCTCATGGGGAAGTTCTTCCAAAGCTGGAAGCTTCTAACCACCTTGGACTTGGAGTAGGGAGAGCTGAATTAAAATTTCACTAGCGTAGGCAGGCCCATCAATATTGCTGAGCCGGCATCCTCATACTGTTACACACAGAGAGTCAAAACCCCTCCTGCAAAAAGTAGTGCTGGGCGGGGCGTGGGAGGAGGGGTGGAGCCAGTCCATAATGGATACACCTGAACTTGAATCCTGGGCACCACTTCCCAATTTCCTCACTTCACCATTGTGTCTTTGTTAGTTTGTGTTTGTAACAAGAGCAGGCTGACAAGTTTTGCTTCCACTATAATATTTTTTGGTTACATTAGACATATGTGGATATAAGCAGTTCTGTGTAGTCACGTGGTATCTCTCCTCCATCATTCTTGACCTTGCACACAGATGCTTACATTTTTCACCCAGTGCACATTGAAATGGAAGAGTGTTCAGACATTTGGTTCAAACAGCGTGCTGTTACTGAATTCTTAACAGTGGAAAAAGTTCCTCCAATTTTTTTTGGAAATTTTTGAAAGAGAAGGTGAGGACTTCTTTTCTTATTAAATTGATTGAGGTGACATTGTTTAGTAAAATGACATATGGTAGGCTCCAGGTGTACAACTACAATACATCATCTGCGTTGCATTGTGTGCTCGCCACCCAGAGCCAGTTTTCCTATCAGGGGAGGACTTCTTAAAGAAGATCATTACAGGTGATTAAGTTGGGGTCCATCGTCAGGACCCCGAAAACGAAAGGCAGGTGGAAGGAATACAGTCATAAGGGATCACCGCAGCTGAAAACATTTCAAAACTCAGGCCTTGGCTGGGAAGTCATGTTGACCGTTTTTTGGTGTGAACACTCTCCCCTTTAGATGTGCACTGAGTGAAAACTGGAAGTATCTGTGTGGGCAACGTCAGGAACGATGGAGGGCAGATACCATGTGACTACACAAAACCGATCTAATGCAACACAAAAATATTACACTGAACACAAAATGCATCAGCCCGCCCTAGTAGAAAAAAAAGGCTAGTCCTGTGACCTGCGGGCCAGGACAAGCTTCGGGCAACAGATCTTTTTGCTCTGGGGTTCCAGGTGAAGTTAGCTGCAATTTCCTGCATGTTAGAGGCTCGGGAAATGGGTGGTGACAAACCCCCACCTCCAATCGGTCCTTCGCCATCACCAGGTAGGCCACTAAAGTGTTCCCGGTGCTTGAGGTCTGGAAATAGAAACAGTAGCTAGTTAAGAGCCTAAGGTGGACAATCTCAAAGTTTATGCTAGGTAAGTGTCACTTACGATGGTTTTTTAAAATACATGTTCCTAGGTCCTACCACCCTACCTAGATATTCTAATTCAGAAAGCCATACAATGGCTGAGGAATCTGGATTTTCAAAGGTGAAGTGAAGGCCTGGCAGGTAAGTGCCACAATGAAAGAAACCCTAACCCAGGGACTTGCCAGTGCTCCGAGCGCAGAAACTGTCTGGTTCACCAAACCGCGGCCTAGGAAGGTGCTAAATTTGAGCTACACTGAGCAAGCATTGTATTTTGTCAAATTGCATTGCAGTGTGGTAGCCCTACTTTTCTTTTCATCCAGCCCAAGTCCATTGTTGGTAAATCTGCTACAATTTTAGAAACGGGATTTTAGAGAGAGGCGCGAGGTTCAGCAGCTTGTGCACGCCTATTTGTCCGTGCAGATTGGAGGCACTGGAATCCGGGAGTGCCACCAAACAAAGAAAAGGGTATGAGGTTCTCATCTGCAAGGACCTCCTGCTGATGGGACTCCATTCCAACTCCACCATTCACTCACGGTTTTTGCGGAGACATATATTAAAGGCAAATTAAGCCTGGCCCAGGGTGAACAAGCCACATGTCCCACTTCTGAGGCATTAGTCCTGGGGCCAGGTGGAAAATTCCAGGGGTCTCCTTGGGTCTGAGGGCAGCTCCCTGAGGGGTGTCCGGCTTCTTTTGACCACATAGGTGTTCGTTCCCCTCACTGTTCTGTCTCATGCATCACAGCCTGCCATGCACCCCACCCCCCTCGCCACTGCCTCATCAGCATGGAAGTCTTGTTGATTATGAGAGTCAAACGTTCCAAGGGCTGGAGCAGAACTTCCCACCAAGCTCGCTCTTACTACTCCTGCAGCTGTGGCTGCCGACCAGCTATACCTCATATCCTGATACATATTGGTAAAGCAAAATTTAAAGCAATCGTATACTGGGCAGACATATGATGTCAAAATACCATGCACAAGAGGATGTACTTGGAGGAAACTCAGGGTGAAGAGCAAAAAGATTTTTGAAAGGGAAAACAACTCAAAATAATCAGTCTTTTTCATCATCCTAACCAAGCTACTCATTAGCATTGATTCTTATCTAACCCTTTATTCCCATAGTCACTGTCCTTCTTTCTTCCAGACAGGTTCAAGCTTTCTGAAGGAACCTGATTTTGCCTGTGATCTCTGATTGATCATGGGGTTAATGTCAGTTCATTAGAAGGCCTCCAGGTCCAGAGGAAGAACTTAGGAGCAGACAGAAGTACGTTTGAATCCTGGATCCCTTATAAGAGTGACCATGAACAAAACCTTCCACCCTAATTAATACCTATGTCATGCTCCACACCTTCCAGACGTGGAGTAAACATCAGAGCAAGGAGAGAGTTCGGAACTAAGTCTGTGACTTAGAGGAGACCAGTGTCCTGTGTTTTGTTCAAGCAGGCCCCATGAGCAGGACACAGGATTGCTGGCATGAGGAGTTGTTTGCTAAGCTTATTTTAGCACCTGAATTCCTGCTTCCCCTTTCAAGTTTCTGAGTTTTAAATTAAAAAGTGCTTGTTTGATTTTCTCACTTGTGCTCTCTATACTACTATATCAAGTTGTATGTCTGAAAGCTTTTATGAAGACGTTTGTTGGGTGGGCAACTCATGTGGACGGCCCTTGCGTGCCGTTCACATAGCGAGTCAGTAAGGCCCAGCCTGAACTGAAGATACACCAAGGACAACAACCTTTCTTAATATGATGTTCCCCCTTGCATTCCAAGAGGGACCTGGTTCCCCAAATTGAAAGTCACTCAACAGAAATCTTGTTTTTCTAAAATGTGGTCATTCTTTGGATGATTATAAAGCAGTTCCAAAGTGCCATGGGGAGAGGTAAGAGCAAGTTCACTGGCAAATTTTCTTGGAAGTACACTCCATCTCCATCCACCCCTCCAAACATCCCTGTCTGAATCCAGCCCAAGCACAGAACAAGTCCTCTCCTGTCATTAATGTACTTTAGAGTATCCGTGCTTTAGGAAAATAATAACTAACCTTCCAAAGGTCAGGCTATTTATTACTCAGAGGTTCTAGTTGCCAGAGAGGTTGGATTGAAGAATATTCTGGGTTCCACCCAACCCCACATGAGTAAGAAATGCATTCTCATGCAGGACAAAGGGAAGGCATCTTATCAAACAGGATTTATTTGGTTAGAACTGAACCAATGATTTAGCCTAGACAGCATGACCTGAGGAAAGAAACTACTAATCTGTCAACCTATAAACCCCATTTCTAACATTCCAGCAATAGCCATATTATCCAGACACCTGGATTTCTAACAGTGCTCAAGTTTGGCCTAGAACATGAATCACTTACTGAGAATTACCATGCTTCTTATGCTATGTTAGGAACAAAAACGACAAAATCAGAAAACATATTAAGTGCCTTAGAATGATGTTAGGGTCTAAGCCATAGCAATTGTTTAAAAGTGCTATTATTCTTTTTATTGTTGTTATTGTTAGGTGTCACTGTTCCAGGGCAGGTTTTCTCATTACAGTAGTGTTTGACATCATTGATTATTCCCTTCTTAGACCTGTTCTATTAGGTTCTCCTACTTCTTGAACCAGGACGTCTTTCATTTATTTTTATAATAAATGCACATCTTATCTATCTATCTATCTATCTATCTATCATCTATCAATTTTCATCTTCCATACATGATTCCATTCCTTTTGTTTTGGTTGCACTATAATCTAGTATGGATTATATCAAAAAACTTTTTAAATCTCTCCTCCTCTAGTCCTTGAGCCCCCTGAGGTTATGAACCAAGGCTCATATGTCTTCATATGCCCAGTCTGGTAGGAACTCCATACGTATTTGTTGAGTGTACATATGACCAACTGATAGATAACTGAATGAATAAACTAACATGCTAATCTTTCCACCACTGTTGTTTCCCTCTCCAGCAAGCACAGCTACCTCCTGAAAATTTCATCTCTACCCTTACCCCCTTGCTCAAACATCTAAGTGGCTCAGCTTTCAAGCCACCCTGTCCTGTTACCTTGCTCCATCTATGTCTTCCTATCCAGTGCCACCTCCTACTCTTATCAGCATAAATCCTAGTGCTAGGCAGGTTGGACTCCTCTTAGGCACTAAATACTCATTCTCTCCAGATCCTTGCTTCTGATGTTCCAACCTTTCTCTCTGACCATCCAAAACTGACCCATCATTCAATGCGCACATGTCAAGCCTTAGCAACAATGCAGCCCACACAGGCACAGCCCCTTCTTAGAATTTCCCACACCCACACTGCCTCTGCTTGGCTCCCCATCAAATGCCTCCCTGTATGATTATCTGACAGTCAATTTACAAGGTCTTGTGAGGAGGAGCCATGCCTTGTGTTTCTTTTGGATCTGGACCATTGTTAAGGTGTCTTATCAAAGTAGCCCTGTCAAGGCACACTAAATGCAACATGAATTTACAGAAGACAATTCTATAAAGTGTAAAGCTGAGCTCAGTCCTTCTTGTTTTCATGTAGTTACTAAATTTATTACTTTAGATATGGAGTGAATCAAAGTGAATCCCTTGGGTCTCCAGTATGTCTTGCATACCAGGTAGGTCTTAGTCATGGTGACAAAAATGGTAGCAACTAACATATTTGAATACTTCCTATTCTGTGTACAAAGCCCTGTATTGAGTATTTTAATATTTTAATTTAGTCACAAAAAATTTCCTTAGAAATAACTTTTATTATCCTACTTTACAGATGAGGACGTGGAGCAAAGCTTCAAACATGCATCAAACCCTGATGTAGTTTCATGCCCAGTGCTAGATTCTGGAGAGACAAAGATGAATTAGGCAAGGTCTCTACCCTCAAAGATTTTACAGTCTAGGAGGAAAGAGAAAAGTAAAGAAGTATGATTCAATTTGATAAGTACAATATCAGAATATGATTCAGCCTTTGCTATCAAATGAAGGCTATGACCAACTCTCTCCATTGTCCAAGTAATGCCTTAAAAATAATGTCAGCCCTTAACTTCTATAGTCTCCCTCCTAATAACCCACAACCCCAGTTTAGTCATGAGAAAACATCAGCAAATTTCAACAGAAGGGTATTCTAGAATATACCAGACAAGCACTCATCTAAACGGTCAAGGTCATCAGTAAACAAGGAAAACCTGAGGGACTATCACAGCCAAGAGGAACCTCAGGGGGCATGATGTACATGTAATGCGATATTTTGTATGGGATCCTAGAAGAGACCATGGAGATTAGGCGAAACCTAAGGGAATCCAAATAAAGTATGGACTTTAGCTAAGAAGAATGTACCAATACTGGTTTGTTGATTATAATAAATGTACCATACTAATATAAGATGCTAACAGTAGGGAAACTGACTATGGTATATATGGGAACTCTCTGGACTACCTTCTGCTTTTTTCTAGAATCCTCAAGCCGTTCTAAAACATAAAGTCTACTAAAAATAATAACGTTGACCCTTAAAATAAGGGTTGGGAGTGACTGGAGAGTGGGGTGGGCAAGGGAGGGAAACTGAGTAAAGTTCATTCATTCATAGTGGGAGGCACACGGGGGAGATGGTCTGTCTGGTTTGGGAGACACAGCCTTGGAAAGTCGGTTGGGAAGTCTTAATGTCCAACAGGCAGTTGAGAGGTATGGGGCCCAGGGTGAGGGAGGAGGAAGAGCTGAGCTGAAGACACACACTCGGGAGTCATCGTGCACATAGGTGGTAGTTGAAGCTCTTGAGGTCCTAAACACCATTTTGGAGATGAGCAGCCAGCAACGCTGTTATTACTGTGTGAGTGGATGGGCCGAAGGAGGCTGGGGGAGAGCCAGTTTGATTATAACTGCGAGCAGCTGGAGCCTTTCATCCTTGGGGGGAGCCCAATCATCCCTGTGGGCACAGACACCGTGTTTTCCTTCTTCTGGAAGGCATTTCCCGAGACAAACCCTGGATACGATAATTATGCTGGTTAGTAAGTTGATCTAGCCTCAACTTCATAGACAGGGATCCCACAACAAAATGCTTCCATGTTATCCAATCCATTGGCTTCTCTTAAAAAAGGAAACATTCTTTCTTCCAGAGTAGGTTTAGGGCCCTTTTGTTGGGTGAAACTATTTTGATAATCATCTTACTTGAGGACACAGTACCTCAGTCGTTTTAAAACCTAAGTTAATTAGATAGCTGATGTTAACAAAAGCGTCCATTAAAAAAAAATCCTCAAAAGCTGCACCCCAGACTCCTGCTGTAGCAGAGGAGTCAATGCTAAGTACAGCTTTTATCATCAAACTGGTACTTTTGTCTAGTTAATCATAGATGTCTGCTGCCTCTGAGATGAGGAAGGCACCCCCTCACACACACAGCTCTTACCCCCAAAGAAGAAAGACCCATCACCATGTAAAATCCACATTTTTCACCCAACCGTCCCACAAGCTGGGTCTTATGTACCCTAAGATGTTAGCATTATCTGGCATTCAAGGACTGTCTAGTTTATAAGGAAAAGCCGTATCTTAGAAATATAACGAGGAGAGTTAACTCTGAGAGTTCGTTACCTCAGAAGTGAATAGCTCACACACACACACACACACACACACACACACACACACACACACACACACACACCACTCCTTGGACTTCCAAGCTGGGCAATCTCATCAGCGGTCTCCAAATCAGAGACAGAAAACGTCCATAGCTGGAAAGGCTGTCAGGCAGCTTTGGCTCCTGACCAAAGACAAAGAGCTTGAGCTGTGGCCACAGGGCGCGTGTGTCCGAACGCCTGCTCCATCTCTCGTGGGCTCTGTCAGCTCCTCTGAGTCTCAGGCTCCTTCTTAAAGAAATGGGGATAAACTGCTCATCACAACACAATTCATACACAGACCATCTTCCAAGTACCCGGCACTGCGCTGGGGATTTGGTGGTGAACGAGGAAAACACACAACTCCACTCAGAAACCGGCCCACTTCAGGGAGGTGGCTGTGAGCATTCAGGGACATCTAGCACGCACGTGGCTTGGCCTCTGATCACTGAGCCCACGTATTATTGTGCTATTCTCCCTCATCAGATGCACAGTTGAACTTGAGTAAACAGGACAGCCTAATGGCAGGATATTTAGCAGCACAAGGCCCAGGACAGAAGGGTATTAGTTTATAGAGCCCCCAAAGTCTTTAATAGCAAAAATATATTGAAAAGCCAATGTTTTGAGTCATAAAGAGCTGGCCCTGAAATAGCTGCCTTGTCCCTTACTATCTGTATGACATCATGTAAATTCTATAATCTCTTTGAGGCTAAATGGCCTCATTTGTAAACTGGAGCTATTTTTAGTAATTCCTACCTAAGGCTGATGATAAAGAAAATACTGTATGTGAAAGGGCTTGTCCAAGAGCAAAGCAACATTCACATGTTAGTTATTATTTCCATTATTAATGAGTAAACATCAGCTATGACCCAGCCCTCACATGGTACCTTTTCTGGGCTGAGGTATCGCAGCAGGGATGCTAACACATTTCAAAGGTTCCAGAATGACATCCAATTAATAAGAGCGTTTGTAGGTAAGTCTCTTACCTAATTAGGAACAGACCCAAGGACTATGACTTTCTTGAGAGTAACAGCAACAAAGACCAAGGCCCAGAGAGAAGGCCTGAGAATGACCTTTCCCAAATTCTCAAGGGCAGGAGAAACTAGGATGACTCAGCAGGTAAAGCGCTCATTTTGCAGCCCTGGGGACGGAATGCCCAGCCCATGTGGATCCATATGCTGAATTGGGGTGGGCTTCCCATGTGGGAGGCCTCCAATTTGGCTCTTGCCCCCTGGTTCAGCTCTGGCTTGTGGGGGCGTACCTCCCATGTGGGAGACCCCAGCCCAGTTCCTGCCCTGCACAGCCCTCCGCCCACCTGTGTGGAATGAAACCATGTCAAAAATTGATGACATACAACTGTGGAGACTGCTCTGGGCCCTTCCCCTTCTCGCTGTCTCTGTCTCTCTCTGTCTCTGTCAAAAACAATAAAATAGATCTTTAAAAAAAATTCTCCAGGGCAATGTCAGAAGTGTTCTCATCCACTGTGGGCCCCACTTGGTCTCTATTCTCAGTTTATGTGATGCCTCTCCATTTCAGAGACCGAAGAGCAGAGCACTTCAACAGCACAATCGTACATCAATCTCAGAAATAGCCAGCAATCAACCAATGCTCTCATCTGAAGCAGATTGCTTTGGGCTCTTTCAATCCCAGCTGAGTTCCAGGCTGATCTGAGGACTCAGTGCAAAGCTTGGGGAACCTTCATGGTCTTCCACAAACTAGCATTTTAATCCTAATAGTCCTGGAGGCCTGAGTGGATCTGAAGAGTCGGCTTTGCCATGTCTCTGAAGAGGCCATGGACCGCTCATGCAAATAGACGGCTGGAGAGCGTCTCAGATATCTCAGAGTTTTAAAGGTGGACTTGTAGAAATTCCCCCATGCTGGAACAACCCAGTAAAACTCACCAGGGCTTGGTTATGCCAAACTACCTGAGTTTCACGAATTCATCAGCTAGTTTCCTACCCCTGGACCTTTGCACATGTTTTCACTCTGCTGGTGGAACTAGTCCTCCTCCGTCTGCTTGTTTCCTTCCTACTCACCCTTTAAAACCTAGCTCATGAGTCCCTCTGAAGATGGTTCTGACTTCCACCCTCTTGCCACTCCACCGACACCCCGGGCATCTAATATGAGGTGACCAGATTTTAACATTGGTAAAGCAGGACACCATTGACTGGGGGGAGGGGGTTCTTGATTAAAAATTTGGTCTATCTCCCACCGTTCCCTAGCTTGTCATGCATTCTTTCCAAAAATTGGGATGTTTTTAAAACGCGGCGGGACGCGGGACAAATTGTTAAAAATCGGGACTGTCCCGCCAAAAGCGGGACGTCTGGTCACCCTAATCTAATAGTGAGTTCTTAAGACGTGATTATTGTTTTTCTCAAATTCTTGGAGTTGACCTAGTTTCTTCTCCAGCCTCTGACAATTCGACCAAGTGCAACGCAGGAGGCTGGAAGTCAACGATGCAGTTGTGAAACCTTTGATCTGAGGCAAGATTTTAGGTTGCTCAAATGTGAGTGATGTAACCTTTGCATTGTGCAATGGGCAGGAGGGCCTCACGGTGAGCAGAGATTTGGAGGCGCCATCTGGTATACCAGCCCCTCTGCCTCATTTCCACTGGGGCCATCAGACTGCCCAGCCCCAGCCCAGCCCCTGCTCCAAAGCGAGCATTCAGCACAGAAACGCTGTTTCTGGGGGACAAGAGAACAAGTTCAGGGGGTCGGGGACAGGACCCTGCGAGTCTGTGCCCCATCTTCTCTACCAAATTCCATGACCCACTTGCAGAAACCTCTCTTGGCTGCTGTGGAAGTCATTTCTCCATTTGAAGATCGCCATCAGGACCGGGAAGGCAGCCTTGCTGCTGCTGATGGAGCTGATGGCTGAGCCGTAGGCGTCCGGGTGAAAGATGGCACCACACAGCTCCAAGTGGTGATTATTGTATCATTATCATCACCAATGACATGTTCTTCTTTTCTGTGGTATGGAAAGCATGGTTCAATATAGTTTTATGAATGGTTAAAATTATTGGGGTGATATTGGTTGGTAAAAATGACATACGGTAGGTTCCAGGTGTGCAATTCTACATGACATCGTCTATGTGTTGCATTATGCGCTCACCACCCAGAGTCAGCTCTCTTTTCATCACCATATATTTGTGTCCCCTTCTCTAATCCCCCATCCCCACCTCCTTACACACAGGTAACCACTAAACTATTCAATAGTCTTGAGAAACAATTCCCATTCCATAGTTATTCCTTTGACTTTTCCTATTTGGATATCCTTCTGCCAAAGATTTCTACCGGGTAAAAGGACTAGAAAAAGAACATTGGGAATAGAACTCCACACAGTACATCAGCCTAAAGGCAGTCTAGTCACCCTGAGGTTTGGAGCAGTTGGCAAGCCCACTTCAACCAATCTCAATGCTGTCTTTGCCAGGGTGCCTTTCTTTGCCCCTCAACCAGAGGTGGTCTTTCTCCATACCTGATCTTTCTTTCTCTTTCTTTCTTTCTTTCTTTCTTTCTTTCTTTCTTTCTTTCTTTCTTTTTCTTTCTTTTTCTTTCTTCCTTTTCTTTCTTTCAAGATTTATTTTATTTTTTTGAGAGAAGGTGAGAGACAGAGAGATAGAAGGGCAGAGGTTCCAGAGCAGTCTCCATAGTTGTACATCATTAGTTGTGACACAGTTTCACTCCCCACAGGTGGATGTGGGGCCATGTGGGGCAGGAACCAAACTGGGGGCCTCCCGCATAGGAGGCAAGAACCTTCACTGCTATCGCGGTGGTTACCAGTTGCGCTGCAGTTCAGCACCTGGGTTTGCACGGGCCGGGGCTGGGATTCTATCCCCAGACCTCGCAGTTGCAAGGCAAGTGCTCAGCCTGCTGAGCTATCCTGGCTTCCCCCATACCTGAACTTTGGAAACAGACTTTCATTACAGCTGTCTGAGTATTTCAATATTCTTAGAGTATTCAGAACTCCTTGGTTTTGGATGACCATGAGACCATGTGGTTTTGCCTATACTCTGGAGCTAGACAAGCTTGGGCTGAGTTTTTTTCTGTCAGCTGTGTGACATTAGGTAAGTTACTCAAAATTTCTGAATTGGTTTCATCATCTATGAAACAGGGACAATACAACCTACTTTGCAAGTTAGTTGGGATGATAGAGTAAGATAACAAGAGTGAAGGATTTGGCAATACAAGTTAGCGCTCTGGGATTACACAGCCTCCCCCACAAACTAGCTGGATAGTCCTGCCAAGTTATTTAACCTTCTAAGCCTCAGTTTCCTCTTTGGTAATATAGGGCCAACAGGGGCCTCCTCATAGTTCTGAGAGGATTAAATGAGCTAATACATATAAAAAGCTTTCCACAGGACTTGATACAAAGAGAATGCTTAATATGTGTTGGCTATTATCAGGGCTTCATCCATTTTCATTTCCCTCGCTTCCACCTTGGTCTTCTGAAGCATACTACGCATGCCTGGCACAGAGGCAGTAGAAGCTATTGAACCAAAATGATGCTAGGTTGCACATCTCATCACATAGTGGCTTGGAGTTCACTTCCCCTGTTCCGATGTTTTATAGTCTCAAGAAGTTTTCTTAGTTTTTCCTTAGAATTAGTTCCTATATTTAAAAGGATGATCTCAGCTAAAATATCAAGATTTAGCTATTATAGTTTAAAGGAGAAGGGAAGTAAGGGTTATGATGAGAGAGAAGGGGGGAGGGGAGAAGGAGAGAGACAAAAGAAAGGAGAAAGAGAGATTGGGGGAAGAAACAGAACATTCTGGAAAAGGACTGCTAGGTTAATCTTGCACGGATCACTATGCTCCTCTTATACCCATATCTATTGGATTTGGGGGATACAGTCATTGTCCCCAGGTAGGTGGTGGTGGTTGGAGGATGGTTGGAGGTTGGAACATTCCTTATCTTATCAAGGATTCCCACAGGAATCTGTGACCAGGATGAACCCAGTCCCATAGCACTGTTTATATGAAGCCAATGAGGTCCCTGTTAGCCCTACAAACTGGCAGGCCCAATGGCCCAGAGCATTCTTCTCCAGAAGCCAAGTGTGTCATTCTTAGAATTGTTCCCTCTCAGAGTCCTTGGGGGCCACAGACAAGCCCCTCTACACTGGGTCTGGCAACAGAACCCAATCAAAGGCAGTTGCTGGGTCGAGGGCCAAGCTGGCCTGGGCTGGCTCCCTCTGCCCCCAGTGACTGAAACCCAGCACGCAGCCTGCAGAATGACTGAAAGCCCTGGGTCTCTATAGTAATTAGAGCACAGAACTGGACGATCCAAGAGGATTCTATTCAGGAGAATTCTCTTTTCACTAAAACCCAAGCAATTCTTAGAAACCTCCAGAAATCCATGCCTGCAGCAACACTACCTTGGTCTTAGAACCATCTTTTGAGGGGCATGGGTCTGGGAAGAGCCCACTGTCTTCCTTTAGTTCTTTTTTTCCTGGATATAACTAGAAATCTGTATCTACTCTGGAAAGAGCTCTGAGGTTAAAGACATAACCTTTACAGACAGGAGGTTTCAGAAATTTCTACCAAAAAGTTAGGTACCGGTAACTGCTTTCGCTCACCCATCATTCCAGCTGCTATGTCCTTATGGATCCCACACAAGATGGCTCCAGAGTTTTGGAAATCGTGCTTTAGAATAAAATGCAGGAGAGCTTCTCCAAAACTTGTTACTATAATGTCATGTTTCACTTCATTTTTCAAATTGCAAATCTAAAAAAATATGGGGGCTTTGCATTCTTCTCCTCCCCAAGATATTTAGGAAATAGTATTTGTGATTTCCTCATGTTAAGCAAAATTTCTTCACTTCCTTTCTCCACTCCATCCCATCCTGGAGTTGGGCTTTGTTCTGTAAACCTTTAATGAACAGAAGGTCTTCATCCTATGGTATTGCCCCCTGCCCTCACATTTCTTTTTCTTTTTTTAAGATTTATTTTATTGTTTTTGACAGAGAGACAGACAGAGAGAAGGGAGAAGGCCCAGAGCAGTCTTCATAGTTGTACGTCATCAGTTTTCGACATAGTTTCATTTCACACAGGTGGGGGAGGGGCTGTGCAGGGCAGGAACTGGGCAGGGGCCTCCCACATGGGAAGCTCGCCCTGGCGAGAACCGAACCGGGGGCCTCCTGCATGAGAAGCACACCCCAGTTCAGCATATGGGTCTACAGATGGGCCAGGGTCAGGATTCGACCCTCGGACTCCTGGGCTGCAAAGCAAGCACTTAACCTGCTGAGCCATCCCGGCTTCTCCAACCCCCACATTTCTTGACTATTGTCTCCTCTACAATAAAAGTCCACCAGATGTGTTTATGTTTTGCTCACGGTTCCACTTACCAGCCCCATGCTGGAAACAAGCACTTCCCAAGGCTTCCTCCCTCCTTTTTCTTCCCCTTTTCTTCTATTATAGTATAAAATTTCTTTTAAAAAAAATTGAGATGTATAACATACACGCAGTAAATCTCACAAATCTCAGTGACTTTTTGCTTATACACACCCATGTACCAACCCCTGTGATCATGATATAGACCATTTCCAGCACCCAGAAGCCCTCTGTGTGCCTCTTGCCTTCGATACTTCCCACTAAAGGCAATACTCTACTGACTTCCGTTTTGCCTGTCCTTGACCTTCATGTAAATGAAATCATCCAGCATGTATACTTTTGTGTCAGGCTTCCGATGCTTTTCTGCAGGGAATTCACCTTCTTCCTTGATATCTGAGAGGCACCAAACAAATACTGAAATGACGGCATAAAAGCTCCATGTATGAGGGTGATTGTTTAAGGAATGTCTCGTTTAAAGAAGACGTTCAGGGCCAGAGCAGATCTTCTCCAATAAGGAAAGTAAGGGCATTAGCAAAATCAATGCTCACGGGTAATATTAAAAATGAACATTGTGAAAGGTGTTCTACAGTCTACTTCTTCCTCCTCAGCACCCACAACAAGGGAACTAAATTCTTCCTGATGATAGGTTCACACTAGTGTCTCTTTTCTGGGTTCTTCTTGAACAGGAGCCATCCCCAAAGAAGGGGCACAGCTCTGCAGGCAGAGGCTGGGTTCGAGTCTGTCTGTGTTGGCAGCACCATGCAGGTGGCACAGTGGGAAAAGGCAGGGGACCACAGTGAAGACACTTCCTAGTTGTGTGTGCATGGAGAGTTGCTTTGCATTTCAGCCTCAGTTTGCTAATTCATGAAAAACACATTGAGTGGATGAAAGGAAATAACGGCTGTAAATGAGCAGTGAGACTATAAAGTACTAAAGAAAAATTAGTTCCTTAAACTCGTGGTGATGGTTCAATTTATGTGTCAACTTGGCGGGGCCATGGTGTCCCATTATTTGGTCAAACATTCTTCTGGCTGTTTCTATGAAGGTGTTTTTTGTTTGTTTGTTTTTTGTTTTTTTAATATTCTTTTAATATTTATTTATTTTTTTTTTAAATTGTTTTTCAACAGAGAGAGAGTGATACAGAGACAGAGAGAGAACTGAACTGGGGGAGCTCCCAGCTCAGCATATGGTTCTGCACGGGCCGGGGCTGGGATTCGATCCTCGGTCCCCGATGCTGCAAAGTGAGCGCTTAACCCACTGAGCCATCCCAGCTTCCCCTGAAGGTGTTTTTTTGGATGAGATTAACACTTAAATTGGTGGATTTTAAGTAAAGCAGATTACTCTCCATATTATGGTGGGCCATAAGCAGTCAGTTGGAGGCCTTAATAAAACAAAGATTGACCTCCTCTGAATAAAAATGAATTATGCCAGCACATGGCCTTTGAACTTGAATTGCAACTCTTCCCTGGGTCTACAGCTTGATGGTCTACCCTGTAGATCTTGGATTACCAAGCTCCCACTATTAAATGAGTCAGTTCCTTAAAATCAATCAATCAATCAATCAATCAATCAATCAATCTCTCTACAACACACATACACACACACACACACACACACACACACACACACACCTTATTGGTTCTGTTTCTCTGGAGAACTCTGACCAATGCACCATTTTTTAAAAATTTTATTTATTGATACTAGTGCTTTCTTACCTATTTTATTTTAGATGTGATCTGGCTTATAGTTTCTTTTCTTAGCCACTAAGAAATATATTTAAATCACAGTTTCTTTGTTTTTATTGTTATTAAAGCTTTTTTAAGTAATCATTTTTCTTTCCATTATTGACTTGACCACCATCCATTAGTGAGGAAGGGGAAGGAACTTTTTGTAGACATAGTATACATATCTAAATTAGGTTAGTGACATTCAGAGACATTACTTCTTACCATCAATGGATTTTGGCATGCTGTGCTTCTTGGTCATGTTTCCAGACCTGTTGGCTCACTGTTAGACACACTCCACCCTCCATGACACCAGGGTCATGCCTAGAAGATTCACTGTAAACCCAGGGTACCAGTTGATTACACTAGGCTTTGTCTGGTACTTAGCATCCCACTTCCTGCCCATGAGTTGATAGGGGCAAATGTAAAACTTCCTGAAATTTCATTCTTCTTTGGTCTTCCCCTAACACAAAGTTTCAATCCAGATTTCTTTCTTGTAGATTTCTGCTTTCCTTTTCCAGGTCATGCCAATCTGAGAGCCTCCCAGGCAAATGGTGTACCCTTCCTGCTCTGAAGGACCTCGGGAAAGGGAACTAATGGCATTAGGGGAGGAAATTTTATCAGCTTCTTTCCTCCTAGTGAGGGCCGTACCCTGAATGATGGCCAGTTGTGTGTCTTTGAGGGCTGCAAAGCAGGTCTGGGTGCTGTCAGACAACAGGATGCGGGGCCATTGTGATCTGTGTCTTCTGTCATCTTCACTGACACATGCATAATTTTAGATTAAAAAAAAATCCCCATGTGATCAGATTTTTAAAGCTTTATTATTGTCATCTAACTTTGTTGAATCACGGCTTGAGAATATACGATGGGTACAATTTCGGTTGATATTATCTCACGCCTCCATGAGTTCTCTTCTTCCTTTCTCCTTATTCCTTTCTTCTCTTAAAGAAGTTATGATAGGGTGAGAAACGATTTCCCAGATTTCTTTTTTCTTTTCTTTGTTTATTGTTAAGCTTATTGGGGTGACATTGATTAGTAAAAATTACTTAGATTTCAGGTGTACAACTCTACATTACATCATCTATGTGTTGTATTGTGTGCTCACCACCCAGAGTCAGTTCCCAGATTTTTAAATGTCGTGCTTCCTGGTGTATATCAGCTCTATTAAATATTCCCTCTTGTGTGTAGGAAGGATTTTTAAATTTTGATTTCTGCATTGGTCTTATCTCTATAGATTTTGAGACATACTAACCTAAGCCACTCAGTCTAATGGTCTAAAATGACATCATCTGTTGTGTGACCTGCAGTGGTGATTTATTCTCTCAATGCCTTACTTTCCTTATTTGTAAAGAAAGGACAATAATATTTATCTTTCAATAGGGTTGTGGTAAGGATTATAAATGATGAGGTTTTTTTTTAATGGTTCATTATATTATTAGCCTTCAGACTTACAGCTGTCTTAGAGAGATGCTTTTTGCACATCAGATCTTTTATTTAAAAGAAAAGGAAAAATGTTTGGGAGGCACTAGGTATGGTGCTAGATATCGTAAGTGTTCAATAAATGGTAGCTATCTATCATTATAGTTGTTACAAGGTCAAGCTATGTATGAGAAGAAATGTCTGAAGCATTTAAAGCGCTCAGTTTAAAGCCGTATGTGAGACATCAGAAGATATCCAAAGATGCATGAGTAGCAACTTGCCATCTAGCTGTGGTAAACACCTAAATACGGCTAACAGATCAAGGCATAGGTCCAGTTTGTATTCTAGAATAGTGCTTCCCAAAGCCTTCCATATCATAGCATACAGAGAAAGTAAGAATACTTGTATAGTATGTACCGTATACTAGAGCAGGTTGGTGGGCACCTGCGTATGTCTCTCTGGGGATGAATTTTTTTTTTAAATCACTATTTTTTCTTTATCACATCATTATAATGAAACAAATTTTAAAGAATATATTAAATATTAAATTTATATAAAACTCCCAAACTAATGTTTTTAAGTTGTCCAATAAGTAACTGAGCTTGAATCCATTAATATAACTTCTAAAATATCACTCCTTATGCTTGAAATGACTCCCTGACCATGATAGGTTAATGATTGTCTCTTCAAATTGTTGACCATAGAACAGAAACCTTTTACATAGAGGTGGTTCCAATTATAAAATATTTATATAACAGTTTAAACTTTTTTAGACTTGAAATGATATTTAAAGAACCTAACAGCTCTTCCTTTGTTAATGGCAAATCTTTTTTGAATCATTTGTAATAATGCAAGTGGATTTCAAATCCAACTGAATTTCTTTATGTCACAGGTTTCAGAATAATAATGAAACTGTAATTTACATGTGATGCAGGCATTCTTAGAGCAAATACCCTTTAGTCAGCTAGTAAACCACGAACAGGACTTATTGGCCACAAATGAGGTATCTACTACATGTGAAATTAGAGGCTGCAGCTACTACTTGGAGTTATACCCACCAGGATCTCATTGAGCCTCAGGTCTTCCCTATCCTGACTGACCCCACCTAAAACTTCCCCAAGCCCCCAGAAACTCTGAGGCAGGAGCTCCTCCAACAACTCCAAGTGTCCTTGTTCTAGAACATGTATTACCCCAGGCCCTGGGCTGGGCGCTGAACCTAACCCACAGCCTCATGTACTCGCATAGTACAGATGGCTCATCAAAGGTTATGGTGATTAACGATGAGCATAGTGCCTTTGACTTTGTACATCTTTATCTGCATAATGGATTGAAATTTCATCAAAGTTGGGATAAACCCAAGTAGGCATGCAACACATGAGAATGCCTTCCATTTCTGTATAGGGGGTGGTAGGAAAACATTGGCAAACTCCTGACGTGGAAGCCAGCACTTTGGAGCCAGGCATGGGGTGGGGTGAGGGGCATTAAGTTGAAACCCCTTTTATAGGCTAGAGAAGAATTGGGATCCAAAGGGAGAAAGGGGCTGTCCTTGGTCACATGAAGGGTGGGTGATCTACATGAACCCCGGATCCTTCCAATGCAAACTAAGCAGATGCCATGATTCCCAGGGGAAGGCAGAGGCTCAGTCCCTCAGCTGGAGAGCACATGTCCCCCGGGAACCAGGCTCATCTTCCTTCAGCCCTGTGCTTCCTTTAGAGTTTAGGACTAAGACTATTGGCACTTTGGAGGAAAGGCTACATGCTCCTTGGAGAAAGGTAAATATACTACTTGGTATAAAGGGCTAGAATACTCTGGGTGTGAGAGACCCTGCTCTGAAGTCCCCAGTGTAGACAAGGGTCATATTCTCTACTGGGGCTCATGGGCTAACCTCCCACCTCTCAACCCCATGTGCACATATGCCTTGCTGCATAGAAGTGCTTTCTTTGTGTGAAGGCAGTCTGGCCTTTCGGTACCTTCCACAATATGAGTGAATTCAATATAGATTCCCTCAGAGAGACCGAGCGCATGGTTACCCAGGCAGGTGTAGGTTCAAGCTGTCTGGCTTGAACTTCCCACTTCACCATGTCCTATCCATGTGACCAGGACATTACCTAATCTGTAGCTTCAGCATTATCATCTGTAACATGGGAACACCGTACCTGATTGCTTTACTCTGTATCAGAGGATCTCAGCTTTGGCGCTGGTGCTAATGGGGTGGATGATTCCTTGTTGGGAGGGTGGGTATCCAGTGCACTGCAGGATGCCTAAGAAGGTCCTGCTCTCTACAGACTAGAAGCACTACTTCCCCCCTCCCCTGAGTTGTGAGAAGTAAACCATTGTCAAATGTCCCCTAGGGGGGCAAATTGCCCCTGGTTGATAACTATATAGTAATGAGGTAAGTTCATACATATTCATAAGGTAAATGCGCACATGTTATGAGAACTACACATTAAAAAGGTAATGTCTACATATTAATAACAACATATGAATAAGGTAAATGTCTACATATTAATGAGAACAACACATTAAATGAGACACATGGAAGGTGCATGGCTGGCACGTAGCACTGTTGTTCTGACCTGGGTCCAGACCCATCTTTTCCACTCCTGAAATGGCACTGAAACTCTCTGAGCATCGTTTCTTCATTTTAGAATGGGGAACACCATTCCTACTGGGTCTACCTCACTGCACAGTTATGAAAATCAAATGAGATCCCTGATATAAAAATGCCACATAAGCCACCAAAGTTGTCAATAGCTGCCTTGACACACTGGTACTGTGTGTGGTGGACAGCCTGGGAATGAGCCTACAAGGCTGAGTTTAAATCCTTTCTCATGTTCAAAGTGACTTGCGACATCCAAGGGCTCAATACATTTTGGCTATCTATTGTTATCACCTCCATTTGACAGACGAGGAAGGTAAGGCTCAGAGAGGTAAAGGAACTTGCCCAATGTTACACAGCATGGTGAATGGAGTCAAGGTTGACTTTAGAAAACATTAACTCCGAAGTTGGTGCTATGTCCGTGACATTCATGTGCCTCCCAATGAACACAAATGCCATGCTTTAAAATTTAAAGTTTAAAGTTTAAATGACAGCAGCCCATTCTGCTAGCAAAGGGAGCTGCCATCTATAAACAGATCTCCATCTTTTGGTAGGGTTGGAGAAAGTACCACAGGACAAGATAACTTCGATACGTTTCTCCTACTTCCATTCAGAAAAAGAGTGCTCTCCTTAGGAACCGCTTGAAGGAAGCGGAAAGTATAAGGACAGAGCCAACCTCACCTCCGTGCTATGGATCACTCACTTGGAGCATAGAGTTGTGCCTTCGGCATCGGGCTCTGACTTGTAACTCTGCAAGCCTCCGCTACTCTGGCTCCCTGGGGGAAACTCCCCCAGTGCCTGCAGCGACTCGGGCTGGCTCCCGTGAGCACCAGCAGGCATAGCCCGAGGGACCACCCTCTTAGCGGGCTTCCCTCGGAAAGGCTCCTGATCTCTGGGGTTCTAAAGCCTGAACTCAACAGCCCCCCATCAGTCCTACTCCCGGCCCCCAAATACACTCAGGCCATTTGCCTTCTAGAGAGCATTTCTTTGGAAATTGCTCTGAGCACGGGGTGCCTTCCCCTCGCACTGACTTGTGGTTACATTGTCATGAAAAAGGCAGACTATCGGGGTGCAGGTTACATCCGGCCACACGCCTCTTCCCACCTAAGACGCTACTTTGCACGTAGGATTCTGGGTGTCAGGAGGCGGAGGGTGGGGGCAGCTCAGGACAATCAGCGGCAGCCCGTTCCCACAGAGACCCAGCCGCGTGGGAAAACAGGAACTTGGGGGTTAGAAGGTGTACAGTGCTCCCCAGGAAGACACCTGGCAAAGTCCGACACGTGTGTCCAGAAGTGGGGTGTGGGGAAGGGGCGCGGAGCATGCATTTTGGAATCAAAGACACCTGGGTTTGCAATTCCAGGTTGACGGGGTCTGAGCTATCTGATCTATTTACGGATCCTTAGGAAGAATTCGTTTTTTCTTTTTGTTTCAGAGGCTGAAATGTACTAAAACAACAAGAGCAACAACAACAAAACAGTGATTTAACCTCTGCAACTCTCTGTACAATCAGGTAACTCTATCAAACCCAGTGGAGGTGAGTGTGCAAACACAGCACAGTCCCCAGGACACACAGACACTTATAAATACTGGTTCACGTCCTTCCTTCACGTGCCCTTGAGGAGCACCTGCTATAGGCCGTTGTGCTGGGCCCCGGCCCAGAGGCCCACCACCCCGCACGTCATGATGCTACAAGTATGCAGTCGGCAGTCAGCACCCAGTTCTAGTTGTAGCTCCTCTTCTGACCCGCATGCAACGCTAGGCAAGTCATTTCCCTTCTCTAAGTCCACATCTCTCACTCCTAACGTGGGGAGAATAGTCAGACTGTTGCAGTGACAACTCCATGAGACCACATTCCTAATGCAGCGCCTGTGCAGTGTGTCAATACCGCTACTCTTTCGTGCTTCTGTTGCACCTGTCTGCTAAGCACTCAGAACTGCTCCGATGGGGAACTTCTGGAACTCTTGTCATTGCTGCCTAAGACACGACAAATACTGCCCCTCGCATCAGCTGGTATGGGTCACCATTTCTCTCCTCTGTCCTAGCGGCACTCAACTCTGGCCATGACATCACCTGGGAACCTTTAAAAAATAGCAGTGCCCAGGCCCTTCCTAGACAAGATTCTGATGAACAGCCAGGAATGAACACCACTGGTTCTTTTCCCACAGTTCATTTTTCACTTGAAGAGGTCAGAGTTCAGAGAGGTTGAGTGAGTTCCTTGAAGGCAATCAGCTAATACAGAGCCTGGGTTGGAGTCCAAGCCAGGTGGCCCTAGCACAACCATCTTCCTATACCCTATGTTCTCTTTCATAGTCTTGGAAACTTTTTTTTCACTCTTTCCCCACCCCCTCCCTTGTGGCGACCATAGGCTTGTTCTACGTACCTATGGGTCTGTTTCTGTTTTGGTTTAGTTATTCTTTTTTTTGTATTGTTTTGTTTTGTTTTTATTCTCTTAGACTCCACATATAAGTGAAATCATATGGTATAGCTTTCTCTGTCAGACATTTCATTCAGCATAATACCCTCCAGGTTCATCCATGTTGTTGCAAACGGCAAGATTTCATTCTTTTATATTGCTGAGTAATATTTCAGTGGGGGCAGGCCACCCAGTGCCTTGTGTGTGTCCAGCTAAAGGGCCCAGGCCGGCGAAGCAGGAGCCAAAGAAGGGCATCACACAGGGAAGCACCAGGAAGTAAAATGGTCAGGGGAAGGCTAGAGTGGAGTGGAAAGACCAAAGGCAAGGAGACCACTGTGGAGGCCACTGTGGTGGTCCTACCCAGCAATGCTGGGGGCCAGAACTAGTGTATGGTTCCAGGGTATGGAGAGGACCTGGTGGGTCCTGCTGCAAAAGAAAGCTGGGGGGAGAAGTTTTGTTAAGACATCGTGATTGATTCAGTGAAGAAGACAGAGAGCAGTAGTCAAGAATGACTCTCAGGTTTCTGGTTGGGACCAGTGGGTAAGAATGGTGCCAACTGCTAGGAAAGAATTGTTTCCCTCCTGTCTTAGTCGGCTTGGGCTGCCATACCCAAATACCCTAGACTGGGTGGCTTAAGCACCTGAAATTCATTTTCTCCTAGTTCTGGAGGCGGGAAGTCCAAGGTCAAGGTGGCAGCCTGGTCAGTTCCTGGTGAGAGCTCTCTTCCCGAGTTGTAGAGGGGAGTCTTTACATAAGGTGCTCAGATGGTTTTTCCTCAGTAGTGCTCATGAGGAGAGAGAGAACAAGTTTCCTTAGAGACGCTAATCCCATCAGACCAGGACCCCACCCTCATGATCTCATCTAACCCTAATTAACTCCCAAAGGCCACATCTCTAAATGCTGTCACATTGGGATTAGTGCTTTAATGTGCATTTGGGAAGGTGCAACCACCGTAACACCTCCCCACTAAAAAGAAAGAAATAATAGTGCCATATC
This sequence comes from Craseonycteris thonglongyai, assembly GCA_004027555.1. Lineage (NCBI taxonomy): Eukaryota > Metazoa > Chordata > Mammalia > Chiroptera > Craseonycteridae > Craseonycteris > Craseonycteris thonglongyai. Next base: position 47,566 of record PVKE010000440.1, read on the forward strand.
TCTCAGCCATCTCCCTGTTGCAATGGATTTGAGCCTCTTCGAAGATTTTGGGAGGGAACTTGCAAGAACATCTGTTTACATTCATTCATCTATCTTTCCCTCCATAGGAAAAGGTAGAAAAGGAGTTTAAATAGGCAAGTTAGGGCTAAGCTAACTCATAGCTGGAGTTAACAGTGAAGACTTCTTCTGGCACAAGCATAGAAAACTGGTTCCGGAGAATGAAGCTATGTGAGGCCCTGAACTAGAAGCAAAGTGTCAGCTGAATCAGACCTTACAGGGATTTCACTAGTTTGTAGATCGGGGGGCAACTTTCTTCAGGTCATGAACATCTTGCTTCTGAACATGAAGGCCTTAGGGACGACCCCATCCTTCTCTCTTCTCTGAGCAATTCTGTAACCTAATTCCTCAGGCAGGGGACTGTTGGCTCTCCTGACTTGTAAGTGGCTTGTTAGGATGAATCATGTTCTAATTCTCTAAGAGGGTTGACTTGTTGGAAAGAGTATTCTCTTTGATCTCGTGGCTTAGAGTGTTTAGGTTTTGTCCAGTTAATCATGTAGCTGGCATGATACTTTGCCCGCCTGTATTTCTTTGAGGCTCTATGACAGTCAGAGGGTTTGGGCACTGGCCCTATAGCCAGTGTGGTTTGACTTCAACAGCAAGGGCAGCCTGAACCTTTTCTCCAGCTCTTTGATGACAATTGATCAATCAATCTAGTCTATTCTAAAGCGGCCCTTAGATCTAAGAGGTGATTGTAGGGGTAGGACTCTAAAAAGGACAATTCTTTTCTCCCCTGAGCCATTCCAACAGGGTTAAAGGACTCATCCTGATAGACTTTGTGTTGCTTTCCAGTTACAAAGCACATTCATTCTACCAGCACTTTAACCTTTCAAACAGCTCTGAGGGGTAGAAAGAGTAAGGTAGATGGGCTTAGTTTTGCAAAATAATAATTCCAAGTCATTAAAGGATTTACCCAATCTTTTGTGTGGTAGGAGTTGTGAGACAAACTAACATCTGCTGATGTACCAAATTCTTTGCATATACTAACTTACTTAACCTATAAACCAACCAGTGGAGTGGATATTATTGTGCCCATTTGAAAAAGGGAGACACTGAGTCATGAGAGTTTTAAACAGCTGTTTCAAGGACCTCTGGCCCATAGGTAGCTGAAGTGACATTTACCCTTAGTCTTCTGTGAACTCACCCAGTGCTTTTACCTGTTATGTGCATTTAAGCTCCCCATGCCTGGCTGTCATGAGGAACATAGTATTTCTGCTTAGTTGTATTTTAGGTAAGAAGAACCGCAAGTGGAAAAGTGGACATCTCTCCTACTGATAGTCAGACTTGGAAATTTCTGTCCTTTGTGTATACAATGAAACAAAGCACAGGGACAGAAGCCCGTTGGCCTAATGTGCTTCTGTCAGAAGTCTAAGCATTCCAACAATCAGACATTATAAACCAAGACGAGATGCCCCAGGCTTGATGATGTCACTCAAGACTGCAGGCCAGAGTGGCAGCCCTCTGTGGGGAAGGCGACGTCCTGCTCTTGTGTTCTTCTCTTTACGCTCCCTGCGGTCTGGCAAGGAGCTGGGTCCTCACTGGGGGTGATCCAACCCCCGTTCCTGGTCTGAGTGAGCCCAGCTCAATTTCTCAGGCTGATAGAAACTGCAATCCAAATGAACTGAAAGCATTTAACCTGCCAGACAGAGCACTGCTAAGTCCAAAGACATGTGAGCTCAAGGTCACTGAACAGGAAGACAGTCTTCCAAAGACTGAAAGAATGGGGCAGGGGCTGTCACCTCTACAGCCTCTGGTCTTCCTTCCTGACACTCCCTCTTGGGCCTGGGGTTATTTGTGGGGTCACTGGATCTCAGCTCTGGCTGACAGAGAAAGAGAGAAAACTAGGGTTACTGTGTGTCCAAAGTTCATGTGCACCATCTCATACAAGCTCCATCGAAATCCTTCTTGGTGAAGTGGCTATGGGGACCCATCTTATAGTTGAGGAAACTGAAGCTCTGAGAGGTATAGTACTTTGCCCAAAGCAACTGGCTAAACTGGCATAGCAGCCTGATTGGCTGCTAACCCTGTGCTCTTTCCACCATTCCACATTACCCATCAACACACATGTAGCACTTATTATGGCTCGTAATACTTATCCTACGCTGTAAGCCATGGTTATTTAGGGCCAACTCCTCTGTTCAGTAGAAATGAGCAGTTTAAGGGTAATAATCCTCTTACTCAGCCCTTTATCCCTCACCAAACCAAGCACAGGGCCTCATAAATAGTAAGTACTCGATAATTGCTTGCTTTTATTCATTCACACACTTAGATGCACATATACACTATGATTGTTTCTGCCCAAAGGCCAAAACCCACCAGCCATGGGTGACATTTTTCTGTACCCTGAGCTGGTTGACTTTTTTCACTACAACTAGATTTCTTTTACATCCTCTTGGGTACCATCCAAATAATGAGCTATTCTACCCACTAAAGCTCTAATTAGAATCACGAAGGTAAGTTAGGTTATCTTGGGCAGGTTATATAGGACAGTGGTGATTTGGACTCTACAAATTCCCAAATCTGTGTTGCAAGGTCTGTTTTCAATCTTCAGGCATTGTAAGCATCTCCAGAGGCTCTAAGAAGTATGCTCTCATTTTAGGACAGAGTATAGCCAAGAGCCAACTTGGCAAGAGCCAGAGGGATATAAATTCAGAGTGACAACCTAAGGAACGTGGTTTTAATAGAAACACACTTCTATTTCTTCTCAAATCACACGTTGACTGTCTGTTTGCATGGGGAGGCCTGAGCTAAAATGAAGATTGTCAGAATTGGTAATTGAGGGGGCTCTACTTTTCCCTGGAAAGCTACTCTATCCTCCAAATGACAAGTATGAGAGATCACTTGGGTGGTTGGGGACGTAGTGAAGTCAGCATTGCAGAGCAGCCAGGGCAAATGTAGGCATGATTTGCTTTATGCCATGGGGGATAATTCTGACAACATTCATTCAAGAAATGCTGACAAATCCCTGGACTGTGTTGGGCACATGCTAGGTAGCAATGGTTCAAAGGTGAATAAGATACCTCCGTGAGGAGCCTGTGGTCCCATGGAGGAGACAGACATAGAAAGAACAACCCACATTAGAAGAACTGCAGGTGTCACCATAGGCATCTCTGGGCATGGGATGAGGAGTAGTGAGAAGGCAACCTCATGGAGAATACCTGGAAAGTCTAACCAGGAGTTTGCACGATGAAGAAGGAACAGAGCATTCTGGGAAGATGGAGGCATTAAAAAAGAATGGAATGTTAGAGAACTAACGTAATACACTTTGGCTAAGACCAAGGTTGAGTTTTTGGAGATGATTGAGAAATAGGAGATATCCCTGGAGGATCAGAGAGAGGTTAGATCACACATGGCCTCCTACAGACCACTAAGAAGCTTGGATTGTTCCTTGTGGCAATGGCAGGGAAGTGACATAGTCAGAGGTATACAGTGGAACAATCATCTTGGCTATAGCATGGTGGGTGAGGAGACTGGGATCCAGGAGACAAAAAGAACAGAAATGGGGGTGATATGGTGCTATAGGCATGAGGTAATAAAGGTCTGAACCAGGAAGTCAGTGGGACTAAAGAGACAGGAAGGGTTATGAAGATAGCCCAGAGGCATCTTTCAGCAACAGCTGTGATGTTACCCTGCAGAGAAATCACCTATTGTCCACCAGTGACCTTTCTAAGGTACCAGGACTTCAGGATCCTTCCCTTACTGTGAGGTACTCTGATAAAGAGAAATGCAGAATTCAGAAATGGAAGACCCTCATGTACATAGAGGGGCTTACTGCTGACAGGGCTCCTTTTGTGTACACAATGCTAATGGTCTTCACAGGGGTCCCCAGAAAACATAGAGTCTTCGAATTTAAAATTAACTTTTTGTTTTTCTGATTATAAAACATGTAAAATACAATAATTGTAGAAGTCCTTAAAAAAAATAAAAAAGGAAATTAGAACTGCCCTAGGATCTAGACTGAGATTTGGTTAATATGTGGGTAAACCAAGTCTTATAGCACAGTATTAAGTGAAAAAAATGCAAAACTTTCAGTCCTAATTATATAGCAATATCAATGACAAATCATATTTTTTCTAGCTTTTATTGTGGCTAGGAAATTGGGATTGAAATACAAATGTTTTCTTTTTTAGCATTAGATTGTAAGCATTTTCTGTTTAGCAAATCAAATTTGCAAGACTAATTTTTCATTGCTGCATCGTACTCTAACATACAGGTGTGCTCTAATTTATTAAACTAATTATTGGTGATAGGTTTTGATGAGTATTTTGGTTATTTCCATACATGGGAATTTTTGCTCTCGTAAATATGCTTTGCTAAATACCCTTTAACATACCTTTCCCTCCTTTCATTTCTAATTATTTCCTTAGAATAACTTCCTAGAAGTGGGTCAAAGGATGTGTGCTCATTTCAAAGACTTGATATTTGTTGCCAAATTGTTCCTTGGCTTTGCGTATTGCAGTTCAACACGCCTACCCACAGGGAACTAGCCAGCCTATCTTAGCCAGCTTCATCAGCACTGATCTTTATCTTTCAAAAAATCTTTGTCAATCTGCTCATGCATGAACAATATTTTATTACTGGGCTTATTTGTATATCCTTATCACTAGTGTGGTTGAATTCTTTTTCTCACTTGATAGATAATGAAACCAAGGGTTAGAGACTTGCTTATACCACACATCCATTAAGTTGCCCAGAGTGGACTGTGAGCCACCCCAGCCAGACTCCCAGAGCAGTGGTCGTCCCATTGTAGGACACTGTCCCTTCAATGGGGGAGGAGTCACCCTGACCTCTCTGTGTTGACTGGGCTTCATTTTTTTAGGGTCACACCCTCCGGAGCTTCTGGTCTACATGCAAGAGCACACCCTTCCCCCAGAGGGCCAGCGGCTCCCTCAACCTGTCAGGGGACCCAGCCATGGGGACAGTTCATGCTGTGCTCTGGGTGGAGGACCCAGGAACAGTATGTGCTTAGATGGCTGCTTCCCATGGAACCCCTGGGCGGAAAATGCCATGAGGAACTGAACCTGTGTTCTTTTGAGAAAGCAAGGCAGGGCTGCCTCGTTCCCTCGTTGCTTCCAGGATCTGGTCCAGGCTCTATAGTCTCTGGCACACAAGTCCTCAAGAGCCTGTCCCAGGTCACCTCCACCATCGGTCCCACACCAGTCAGTGTCATTTGCACACAGTGCATCTTTGATGAAACTCTCCATTTCTTGTCCTTCTGAACTCAGTTTTGATGTCGCCTTCTTCAAGAAGCTGTCTGCCTTTTCTACCACAGCCCTCTTAGCTTAGTTCACCTAAAGTCCTCCCCCAAGGGTAGGATTGACTGTTTATATGTCTGCCTACTCATCCCTGAGCCAGTCAAATCATCTACACAACCTTGGCCAAGAAGTTGCATATTCCAAAACGACATGGACTGAATGTGTGTTGGAAGTCCCACAGAGAACGTACAGAATTCCATTTGAGACTGGCCACAGATTCCTCCATTCATGCAATAAGTGTTCACTGAAGGGCTACAGTGAGCCAGAATCTCTTAGGCACAGCGACATTAACAGACACTCCCTGCTCCAGCACTGAAGTGCTCATGTTTCCAGTAGCTGCCAATGTTGGCAGCTTTCAGCTGCATCACTCCTCATCTGAACAGAACTGCCAAGCCCAAGATCTCAGCACCCTCCCTCCTGGAGGCTGCCTTCATCCAAGACAAGTCAATGGGGAGGTGTCCACAGAGGCCCGACCCCCTTGTCTCGCTTTGGAACAACTCCTTTGTGGCCACGGCATTTCAATTCTACTTCTCCATCTGCTCAGTCTTGCTGCCCCCACTCTCCTATAGGGCTTGATCCCAAAGACTCCCCAGTAAACTTCTTGTATACAAACCTGCATCTCAGAGTCTCCTTGCTGGAGAGCTCACCCTGTGACAATGGTAAGCAACACAGGCATGATAGGGGAAGCTGGGATGGCTCAGTGGGTTGAACACTAGTCTTGCAGCCCCAGGATCCAAGGATCAAATCCCCGCCCTGGCCCGTGCAGGCCCATATGCTGAACTGGGGTGTGCCCCCAGTTTCATTCTCACTGGGGTGGGCTTCCCATGTTGGAGGCCCCTGTCCTGGTTCTTGCCCTGTGCAACTTTGCTCCTGCCTGTGGAATGGAACTCTGTAGAAAACCAATGACGTGCAACTATAGAGACTGCTCTGGGCCCTCCCCCTTCTCTCTGTCTCTCTGTCTTTCTGTCAAATAAAAATAAATCTTAAAAAATAAACAGGCATGATACTTGTTCTCTGAGCTTCGGGCTGGCTTTGTCAAAAGACTCACCTTGGCTTCTCCCTAAGGATAAATCAAGGCCATCCAGTCCTGGTACGTGGTGCTCACTGTGACACTTGTCAGTGGCCCAAACAAAGGCTCTTGCAGCCTCAGCACTCCCTGCATCCACCATGAAAGCAAGAAAGGAGCTGATTTTGCAGATTGCCATCACACAGGTAACCTGTCATTGAGTGCCTTCTGTGTCTCAGGTCCCTGTGCTAAGGCCGGGGACAGATGCCTAAGGTGTAGCTCTTGACTTCTAGGGCCATTGTCTGGAGGAGAAGATGGTCAAACAAGCAGACAGTTGGGGACATATGGAGAGGAGTGCCCAGTGAAGAACTGCAGTCTGTGGGCCCTCGGAGGCGGTGGTGGTGGCCTACTTAGGAGGCCAGGGAATGACTCCCAGAGAAGCAGGAGGAGGGGAGCAGGTGTTGGGAAAGAGAGGGACAATGGAGTTTCGATCGAAGAAATGGGTGCATAAAAGTGCAGGGAGGGGTGAGTGGACAAGAACATTTGTATCCATCTCTTCAGGAAACTCCAGAATAACTGAATGAGATTGCCTGCAGGGACTCTGTCCCCTACTTTACAGATAGAGAAACTGAGGCCCTGGCATAGGCAGCCACAGGAGGGGCATTATCTGTGACTTGAACCTGAGTCTTCTGACACCAAATCAATGTCTCCATCTATTGCACTCATCAGCAAACACTGGGATTTTCTTCAATGGCCAGCATTGTGGTCAACAAGGATTAAAAGGAGGCGAAATTCAAGGCTTGACTCTTGAAGTGCTTGCATATAGGATAAAAAAAAAATCAAGTAATGTCATGGGACAGATCGTGGAATAAAGGCCCAAGCAGATGCCCTGGGGTCACAGCAGAGGTCTGATGCAGAAAACTGTCCTTAGCCCTGTTTAATATTTGGTACCAGGGATTTGGACGGAGACATATCTGGTCACGCTTATCACAGCTGGGGCTGACACACAGCTGGGAGGGATAGAAAAAATGATTGATGACAAAATCAAATTTCTAAATGATCTCAGTTGGCTGGAATGATGAGTCAAATCCAGGAAGATGATGTGCAGCAGGGGTCCACGCAAGGGCCAGCACTTCCCTTTGAATAGTCAAGTGGGCCAGGAACGGGGAGCCCACCTGGCCCCTGGCCACCAGAGAGAGAGCTGAGGATTTCACCAGTCCTCAAATCTCACCTACGCCAAGTACTTAAAGTGTAACAAGCTAGCATCTCCTTACTCTGTACGAAGTTATCATGATGGTTTTGGCTCACATTTAATGGGACATTTTATGAATCACTTTGGAGGTGGCCTGGTGGGGGGGACAGTGTCTTCAGGTGGAGGAGGAAGTGACTAATTCACTTCTTCATCTGGCAGTGCGCCTTGTGAACAGACCACATACTAGGTCCTGAACAGCATGGGACATTGGCTGATGACACACTGGGACGCAGCAGATGGGCTTGCATTCACAATCTGCCACGTGTCCATTGTGTGACTCTAGGAAAGTCATGGAGGCTCGTGAGGCTTCAGGGTCCTGGTAAAACAGGCACCCTCATTTCAATCTCATGAGGTCTTGTGAGTAACAAACGAGATCGTGTATGTAGACTGCTGAACACAGAGTTTGGCCCTGAAGTTAGTATTTAAAAATGATGCTTACTATTAGTATCCAGAAACATCTATAAATAAGAAGCAGGAGCCCAGTTCCCTTGGGCTTGGGTTAAAGGTCAGGGCTTTAGTCCTCAAATGGGTTTAAGGAAAGAATGATTTCCCCCCCCCTGTAATTACACCCCTTATGTGTCTTTGTCTTGTAATCTTGCCTGGTATGTATGTATGCATGCATGTATGTATGCTGGTATGTACATATGTATGAGGGCTGTCTGGAAAGTATCCAGCCACATAACCCTCTCCGATTATATTGACAATGGCTGGATTTTTTTCTGGACAGACCTTGTATGTATGTCTCTCTCTCTCTCTCTCTACCTCTCTCTCACTGATAAATTTCAAGATCAAGGAAGGACCCAGGCCCCAAATCACTGAGGCATTAAACAGGTAAGAGACAGTCATCTGAATTAGTGTCAAAAGTGAAAGTTTACGTTGATAGCCAGGGAGGCATGGGGCTGATTTCCATAATTCTGGGCTGGGGTGTCTGTCCTTAATACATTTTGTTTCAGGTAGGGTTGATTTGGGGCCTCTGGGTCTCCACTGCTTCATCTGAAAAGTGAGAGGCTTAGACCAGATTAGTGGTTCTCAAATATACACGCTTGAAAGGTGCTGGCCTGTGTTGAGGTTACATCCATGACATCACACTCAGATGAATTCCCGATCACGGTGGGTAGCCATGGAGAAAAAACGCTGCTCGATCCTTTCCTCCCACCTCCCCAACCAGGCCACTATAGTGAGTTTCCTTCCCAGCTCTGGGAAAAGGAAGCAGGAGAGCGTTGTATGGTGAAACTGCAGGGCTCACCACTTCTCTGAGCATACCCAGGAGACTATGACTTGAGTGAAGTAGTGAGCGTGTATACTTTCCATTTCCAGTGATCAATCTCTCTGGGGGAAAGCCGGATGGCTCAGTGGGTTGAGCGTTCGCCTTGCAGCCCTGAAGTCTGAGGATCAAGTCCCAGTTCCTGGCGTTGAGGATCCATATGCTGAACTGGGGTGTGTCTCCCATTCGGGAGGCCCCAGGTCCAGTTCCTGGCCTGTGCAGCTCCCGCCCACCTGTGTGGAATGAAACCATGTCGAAAACTGATGACATATAACTATGGAGACGGCTCTGGGCCCTCCTCCTTCTCTCTATCTCTCTCTGTCTCTGTTAAAAACAATAAAATAAATCTTTAAAAATAAATAAATAAATCTCTTTGATGGAAATCTTATTTTTGATGACAGTATTAATGAAGTGACAAAACTACTTGGAGACTCAAGTTCACTTTGTCTTGTAATATTACACATATAATATATTGAGTATATGTACTATGTTAATTGACAACTTCTGTGACGAAAATATTATCTACAGCATAAAGAATAAAATAGTTTTACTTTGTATTTTTATTTTAAATTTGAGAGAATGTTCTTTGAAATGACAGTGAGATTACCAACTATCTTTTCTTGAAAAAGAGAGTTTTTCTTCTAAGATTATGGCTTTCCCCTTTAAAGGGAGAGGGGTATGAAAATTCTCACCTTTCTATTAAATGTTATAATTGATGAAAGATGGTTTTATTTTTAATTGTTTTTCATTGTGTTGCTTGGAAGAATAAAAGTTTTACAACCTTAAGATTATTCCCTGGTCCATGAAAACAAACAAACAAACAAACAAACAAAAATAAATAAATAAACTTCGGAAAACAAATTTAGGAGGAGTTTATGTATTATATCCCTAAAGTAAGGAGGTAGGTAAGGATTTAAAATCATTAAGTAAAATGCATTGTGATGATGTGTTAATTTTATGTGTCAACTTGTTGGTGCCACAGGGTGCCCAGATATTTGGCCAAACAGTTTTCTGGGTTTGGGGGATGGGGGGGTGAGATTAATATTTAAATCAGTACACTGAATAATGAAGATTACCATCCCTAAAATGGGTGGGCCTCATCCAATCAGTTGAAGGCCTGCCTGAATAGATCAGAAAAAGCTGACTTCCTGCCTAACTGCCTTCAAACCTGAATATTTGGTTTTTGTTTGTTTATTTGGTTGGTTGGTTGTTGTTTTTTCCTGATATTGGACTTGAACTGAAACATTAGCTCTTCCTGGGTCTCAAACAGTCTGGCCTTCAGACTGGAACGACACCATTCGCTCTCCTGGTTCACAAACCTTTTGACTCAGACTAGACCTAAGCCATTTGCTCTCTCTGGGTGTCCAGCTCGCTGGCTCACCCTGCAGATCCTGGGACTTGGCAGCCTCCGAATTCATTACATGAGTCAATTCCTAATAATCAATCACTGAATCAATCAACCAATCAATCACGCAATCACCAACTCCCAAACCCAGTGTAGTTACAATCAACCAGCCTTCATTTCCCTCAATAGAGGGTTTAGATAATGTCACCAGAGGTCCTTAAATAGCTCATGTCAAATACAAATAGCCACTGCTCCCTGAAATTAATTCTTTGGGGCCTGTCTCCTTCACTTAACTCACTTGATTCCTTCCAACTAAAAAGATCTTCCTGTTCTACCCTTATCATGAAAAGCTTACATGCTCTTAAAGGCCAGCTGAATACATCACTGCCTAAGGGAGCCTTCTCTACTTGGCCTCTGACTGCACGTGGTCTGTAAGCCCACGTAGCACATACCCATCATTTTTAGCATCACATTCTGCTTTACTGTATGCTTATCTGTGCATTTCTCTTTCTTCCCTTCTCATTAGACAGACAGAAGTTGCACTAGAGCGGGAACTAGTGTCTTTCTCTCGGCCTCCTGGCCTTAGCACAGCTAATAAACACAGGACGATTTGAATGAAAATGAACATTTCTTCCTAGGTCATCTGACTTAAACAACACACACAGACTTGCTGGGTCCTAAATTTGAGCAGGAAACCTCAAAACGTCAAATGTCATCTCCCACTGTCTCCTGACTTGGACTCAGGACAAGCCTGAAATGGCCCTGTCGGAATTGGTTTTCTTTGGCTGAAGCCATGACAAGACCTGAGGTGTGAGTGGGAAGAAAAAAAAAAAAAAGCCCAGTTTTCAAAAATAGTAAGATGTTTTGGCATGCGTTTTTTTCTGAGGAACACGTGTTTACCCCCATTTAAAAAAAAAAAAAAAAGATTTATTTTATTGTTTTGAGAGAAGGTGAGAGAGAGCGAAAGAAAGACAGAGAGAAGAGGAGCACTCCTGTTGTCTGTACTCAGTAAGTTCCTTCTTTATGTAAGACAACCCCAGCGTGGCCACACAGACCCTGGGAGCTAGACAAAGCCGTGGCCCTGGCGCCTGCTGATTACAGACGATCCACACACAGTCTAGCTTGGCATTCAAGGCTGTGAGTGGTCTCACCCCAACCTGCAGTTACAACCTTACTCCTCCTCCTCCTCTTCAGCTGACCTTCTTCATCTCCGTGCAGCCTAGCCAATACTTGTCATGCCTCGTACGGTGACAGAAAAACTGAAAGACAGCGGAGACACCAGGATGGGAAAGGCCCAGGTCACTCCTTTGAGAGAAATCACATGCGGTGATTCTCGGGGGTGACGGTAACCGAGCAGGAAAGGGAGAAGGTAGATGCAGGTAAGACTAGACTACACTGAAAACAACGCGACACCAGCACACACCTGAGCTTGAATGTTGCAGGGCCTGCAGATGCCAAGTGAGGTGCATTTATAAATAAACTTGCACGTCTTACTTAGTGATTTTCATCGCAGTTTAACAATTGTATCTTTTTGTTTTAGAGTAACCTCAAATTCTTTAATCGCTCCAAGCCATCTGTGATGATCCACCTTTCAAATGGACGTTAACATATATAGTTGTTATCTCAAAAAGTGTTTTACATCCAGAGGTGCTAAAAAGTGCTTAGCAAATTATCGACTATTACTTCCTCCAGTTTCTTTACACATGATGTAAGACACTGTCAGACAGGCGGTAGGGGAATGGAGTGGTGGAAAATAACTAGGACCTCTTCCAAGTCACATCCATGAATCGCTTGGTGATCCCACATACATCACTTTACATTTTCTATCCCTCCTGGGTGCCTGATTTAGAAGACAGGGAAGATTGTATCTGCCTTATACCTACATCCTCCAAAGACAGAGAAGATGATTTAGAGTCTAGGAGACAACGAGTACCTACAGGAAAATGGAAGGCAGGATTTTTTGTCATTCTCTCTTTCCCTCTCATTCTTTTTTGTGGGTCTTTGTCAAAGACAGTTTTTCATAATACGTTTTTACTTTCGAAGACTGGCAAGACCTCCAGCTTGGAAAACAACAGTACTTAACTGCTAGAAGGACCTGGTTTTGATTTCATTCGAGGGGAAGCGTGACAACTGTGTTGAGGACAAAAGATGCATGTCTACCTTAGAAGCAAGCACAGCCCTGTGGCTGTCATGAAAAGAGCGTTAGAAATGGGGTCAGGACACCTGGGTTTGAACTCCTGTTCTGTTTTTCATTAGCCATTTGACATTGAGCAAATGAATGCACGGCTGTGGTTCTGACTTTTCTTGTATATAAAATAACAATAGCACCATTTATCTTGGAAGGCTTCGGGTCCACGTGGGTCCACAGCATATTTGCTCTTGTTTGAGCTCGTGCATTTGGAAGAGGATAGGGTGTAAAAGAGTCTGTAAATCTTGATGCCTCATGGAGAGACATCACCACCTTTTCTTCTCTATCTTCACTCACTCCCATGGGAATCTAATGTTTTATGGTCTTAAATACCATCTCTATGGTTATGGTTCTCATCTACTTGGATACTCTACACACCCACTGGAATGGCTAATATGCATCTCAAACTTAGCACCACTGAATTCCCAATGCTCCTCACCAACCTGTTTCACCCATAATTATTAAACCCATCTCTGTGGATATCAGCTTCCTCCAGTTTCTTAAACTTAAAACCTTGGAGTCTTTTTTATTTTTTAAAAGATTTATTTTATTGTTCAGAAACAGAGAAAGAGAGAGAGAGAGAGAGAGAGAGAGAGAGAGAGAGAGAGAGAGAGAGAGGCCCAGAGCAGTCTCCATAGTTGGACATCATTAGTTGTGACAGGGTTTCATTCCCCACAGGTGGATGTGGGCTGCGCAGGGTGGAAACTGAACTGGGGGCCTCCCACATGGAAAGGGAGAAACTTTACCACTGAGCCATCCCGGCGGTTACCAGTTGTGCCACAGTTCAGCATATGGGTTTGCAAGGGCCAGGGCCAGGAATCGAACCCCAGACCTCATGATTAGGGGGCAAGAGCTCAACCACCGAGCTATCCCAGTATGCCCATGGGGTCCTTCTTGATTCCTCTCCTTCAACCCCACGTTCAAACTATCAGTAAATCTATCAGGCTCTCCCTACTTTCATAATACATTCCAGAATTCCACACTTCTTAGCATCTCCGATGTTATCACCTCAATCCAAGACACCATTGCTGTCACCTGGATTCCTGCAATGGCTTTCTGACTAGTCTCTCTGCCTGTGCGTGTCCTCTTTTAGAAACCCTTTCCAACACAGCAGCCATCCTATTAAAATCCAATCCTGTCACTCCTCTGATTAAAACCTGCCCTAAATGTTCCACGCCTACAGAGCCGAGCTGAGTTCTGCCACTATAGCCCCACTCCCGGGCCAGCATGGGTGGCCCCCCACCTCGCTCCAGCCACGAGAATCCCTTTTCCGCCCCTGCTCTCTTCTGTCAGGACTTTGACTCCAACGGTTTCCTGGGCTCTCAATAGGAGGCTTCTAAACAGCTCCATGCCTCTCTCTCACCCCTTTCAAGCTGCCTTCAAATGTCACCTTCTCAGCATGAACTTCTCTGCCCACCCCACTGAACACGGCATCCGAATCCCTGCCCTCCTGGCCCCTTCCCCCTTTATTTGCTTCCAGAGCACTTTTCACCTTCCAACAGTCTATATTTTACTTGCAACTAGAATGTAAATGCTGTGACCACAGGTAGCTTTTTGTTTGTTTATTGTTTGTTTTTTAATCTACTGATTTATACCTCTGTAACCACGCCAGGCCAAGGCTCTAGTAGCTACTTTACTTACTAAATATTTCTTGCATGAATGAATGAACGAATGAATGAATTGGGCACTCTACTAAAAGGCACGTCAGTGCATGAAAACAGGCAGTGGTTACATTATCTCCATTTTACAGACTCATAAATTGAAGCTCTGACAGATGAAATAATTTGCTTATGTTTATGGTCAGATTAAATCAAGCTTCACGGTGTGCAAACCCAGACTCTTTATATTATGCTACCAAGAAGAATATGTTGGAAAAGGATCCTAAAGTATATCCTGAAAATTGTTTTTCCGCAGATTTCTAGCCTTACCCCTTTGCACAGTTCCTTCAGCCTCCAGCATCCATCACAACACTTAGCTAAGTGAAGATTCTGTGCCCAGCACACATCCTACAGCGATCTGTACGGATCTTGAGCCTTGGCTCTGGTCCCGAACATAGCCTCCCCTGTCCCTTCTCAACCGGGGCACGAGCCTATGGGATGCCAGGCTGGGGAGGGCTGGGCTGTCATGTAGATGTCTCTGCCGCTGATGATGAGTCCCTGTGCTTCATGTCCCGGTCCCTGATGCCTCCTCCCCCATCGAGCCAGCTCCTGTCTCTGATTTTCTAAAACTTTTTGTCCTTTTCTTCACCGTTTTTGTCTTCCTGCTCTTAGCTTGACGTTGCGTCTGGCCACACAGGCCATGTCGGCTATTTTTACTGACAGCAGCCACCAGCCCATATGGTTCCCATTACCACAAACTGTTACCTTCACGGAAACCAGTTTGCAAATGAGTGGACAGCAGACAACGGGGAGGTCAAGTCCATGCGGCCACGCACAGGCTCCCGGAATTGGCCCGGACAGGTATGCTGGTCTTGATGAATGTCCTTGGAAACCAAATTAGGTTGGACAAAATGCTGATTAATTACTCCCATATTCTTTTTTCTTCTTCTCCTTTTCCTCCATGTTCAGTTCAGTAAGCTTTCAATGGAGTCAAGTTTCAAAGGCAGGCTGCTTTTTATAGGGAGACAAATTGGAGTCCTGTTTCTTTCCATTTCGGGAGCTTGCTCTATGATGATATCTCAATGGGACATGATGCATGTTAACCCCTTAAGGAGGGACAAAAATGGCACACAGTCATCGGTGCACAGTCTGTGATTGGATCGTAAGCGCCCCTGCCTTCAGTAAGGTCATTAGAGACCTCCAAGTCTTCAATGCAATTCAGAATCTCCCCTTTGGCAAGTATGTAAAACTTTGTAATTCATGAAACATTATCTTATTTGAGTCTCACAACATGGCTGAGAGATTGGGTTTTTCCTTCTCATTTTAAAGGTGAGGAAAGTGAAACTCTGAGCCGCGAACCGACTGTCCCAAGGCTACGTGGCCAGTAAGCACCTGAGATAGGATTTGAGCTCTGCTCCCCAGACTGGGTCAGAGCTCACGCCCCAACACCAGGGCTGCCCAAGCAGCCTGCAACAAACCGGGCAGGGCTTGTGCAGAGACATCAGCCAGCAGCTCACGATGGGGCCTGCTGGGGCATGTTGCATCGAAAGTGGAAGTTGGCATTGAGACTCAGGCTCACTCGGGCACTCTGAAGCTGCTGCCACTGCAGCCTGAGGACAGTGGCATGCAGTAAACAAAGCACTTCTTCCTGCCGTGGAGACTGTCTCCTTCCCAAGGCCCAGGAGTTCTCAGGATGCACTGAGAACAAGCCTTCCAGAGCAGTGCAAGGGAAACTTCAGATGGAGAGTGAGACTCGAGGCAGGGGCCAGTCATGCTGAGACCCCTCCCAGCCTGACCCCCTGGGATTTGGAACCTCCCACCAGCCTCCAGGTCTTCTCAGGCTCACCCGCCTCTTGCGACCAGGTTTCAGCTCCACCTGTGTCTTCTTTGCTCCTCAGACACACACAGTTCTTCCCCACTTGCGGGTTTCTGGGTGCATTGGTCTCTTTACCTGTTCTTTGCAATACAGACTTCACCACACCAGTGTCCCCATCTCAGAACATCCTTCCTAGGACACTGAACTACATTGAATAGCGATCCTCCAGCCCCCCACAACATCTGGGAACTGTGGGCCTTTGTAGATAATTAAGCTCAGGGTCTCCAGGTGAGATCATCCTGGATTTAGAGTGGGCCCCAAATCCAATGGCAGGTGTTCTTCTAAGAAGAGGAGAGGATGTAGAGACGCACAGAGAGAAGGCCGTGTGAAGACGGAGGGAGAGATTAGAGTTAGGCAGCCATGAAGCCAAGGATTGCTCACAGCCTCCAGAAACTGGACGAGGTAGGCTGCCCCTCTAGCCTTCAGAGGGAACACAGCACTTCTGACACCTGCATGTCAGATATCGGGCCTCTAGAACCGGAGAGAATCAATTTCTGTTTTTAATCCATCAAGTTTGGGGTAATTTGTAACAGCAGCCCCAGGCAACAATACAGCCATCAAATCTAATTAACACTCCCTCCCCTCTCCACACACATATGGACACTTCACTATTAATTCCACGTTTGATCCTTTCATGTCAATGATCAATTTCTTAATATACCGTCGTTCGGAACGACTTTATTCCACCCACTGAGGGCAGGGGCCACGCCTCCCTTTCTCACCTCCACACAGTTCCTAGCACATGGCCGGCACACAGTAGGTGTTGAGCTATACTGATGGAATAAATAAGTTCTGACTCTTCCGGCAAGCCTATCGCTCCCCAGACCCCTCCACACTTCACTCCTGCTACACTCCTCTCTCTTCTGACTTCTCAGTTCTTTCACACACGCGGTTCCTTCCGCCCAGAATGCTGCCCCTTCTACCTGGCAGACTCTAAGGAGCTCTTTGAGATGGGAGTAGGCAGCCTTCCAGTGGGAGCACCGCCTCGTCTCCCTCCACGTGGCCCGTCTCTGCTCAGCATGGAAAGGAGGGAGCACAACGTCTGAGTACTGGGCTGACTTCCCACTAGGCTGCAAGCTCTTTGGGAGGCCAGGAGCGTGTGCCTTATTCTCCTCTGTAATCCAGTCCCAGGTCTAGCACTGGGCCAGCACTTCACACAAGTATGCGAAATAAGTGAGTCTTTGCAGAAAATGGCCATTATAATCCGTTGATTTACAGAAACATTAAGACTGTACAGAGCTTCCATATACCCTACACCCAGTTTCCCCTATTATGAGGGGGTACCTCCCCCCCCAAAAATCAGGAACTTGTTTATAAAAGAAATTGTGTAATTTATTCTTACATGTTTAAACTTCAGTCACCTTCCAAGTACTCTCTGTTTGATACAGTACACTACTGAGACGCTTTTTCCACTGCTCAAAACAGTTTTGAACTCGTCGATTAGGATGCCTCTTAGTGTTTCTGCTGTTTGTTGTGTCTCCTCTTCCACACTGGCAGAATGTTTCCTTTTGAGAACTTTTTTTCATCAGAGAAACAAAAAATAGTCACTTGGGCTTAGATTGGGTGAATAGGGAGGGTGAAGCACAGGGATCAATCAGGCCGTTTTTGGGTCAAAAATTGTTGAATATTCAGTTCAGTGTGGACAGGTGCATTGTCATGCTGCATGTTTTTCATGTAAATCATCCATCATGAAATGGGCAAATTCTTTGAAAGAGTCTCCAAAGAAAAATTTACTGAAGGTGAATGCAGCTTCTCACAACAACGCCAGCTGGTTCACTGCTGCAGATGGGTTCCTAGAACACTCACCTAGTGGAGGAAGCTGGTACTACAAGGGACCCGCCCTCCAGA
Source organism: Craseonycteris thonglongyai (assembly GCA_004027555.1). Taxonomy (NCBI): domain Eukaryota; kingdom Metazoa; phylum Chordata; class Mammalia; order Chiroptera; family Craseonycteridae; genus Craseonycteris; species Craseonycteris thonglongyai. Next base: position 65,255 of record PVKE010000440.1, read on the forward strand.
AGATAATTCCAGTTCTTTGGGGTCCCCCCTGGTATAACATCTTACATTAGTATGGTAGCTTTGTTATAATTAATCAGTATTGATATATTATTATTACTACTAGCAAAAGTTCATGCTTTATTCAGATTTGCTTCGATTTCACCTAACTCGTTATGTTTCCAAGATCATATCCAGGAAGCCACATGAGGATGACATTTAGTTGTCATGCTTCCGTAGGCTCCTCTGGGCTGTGAGTTTCAAACTTGCTTTGTTTTTGAGGACCTTGACAATGTAGATGAGTACTGGTCAGGTACTTTGTAGAATGTTTCCCTATTGGAATCTAACATTTTTTTCATGATTACACTGGAGTTATGGGTTTTTAAGAGGAAGATGTCACAGATAAGAATTGCCACATCATATCATTAGTACATATTATCAACACGATTTATTGCTGTTGATATTGACCTTGATCACTTCACTAAGGTGGTATCTGTCAGATTTCTTCACTGTAAAGTTTTTTGTTTTCTCCTTTCCATACTGTACTCTGGAAGCAAATCACTATTAGCAGCTACAATTCATTTTTTAGGCTATAGTTATACTTTGATTTAATAAGTGTTGCTCTAAATATCATCCACCATTAATTGTCACCACATTTTAAGTGGGAAGCTGAGGGTCAGAGAAATTAAACTATATTCCCAGGGTCATATAAATAGAAATGATGACAAGTTCTGTTAGATGTGACTCCAAAGTCTCACCTCTTCACCACATCCTTTTTATACTGTGTCCATAGAGTACTAATCAACTGATTATTAATATATTTTTCCAAGTATCATGGGTCCTGCTCTACTGAAAGTGAAATCAAAGCTTGGGTGGCTTTGATTTATTGGGATGGTAATAATTCACCATCTACACTGTCTTTGGGAGCAGCTTATCATGTTGATCTACTCTGTGTACCAACCTAAGCCTCTTCATGCGGCCCCACAACCATGAGCAAGAACCACACACTCATGTCACTCTGCTGACACATTTGAGAAATGTCAAACTCTAGTTTCAGCAGTCTCGGTCGGTTACATAGCACATTCTAAGCTGAGAGAACAGAAAATGCTTTTGAAATATTTTCAAGGGTATTGGAAGGAAATGCAGTAAACAGTCCAGAATATCAGAGTTTAAGGGACTTGAAGTTCCAGAGAGTGTCAATGACTTACCATAGGCTGGCCACACAGGGAGATATATGCAGAGCTAAAACTAGACACCATGTGGCTCAAGACTATTTTTTATTTAAAATTGGTGGCTTCCAAGAAGAAGCAATGTCATGGCTGATCACTGTTCATACTTGGCAGGCTCCACAGGTAAGAGCAGGGACTGAGAAATGCACTTCCCATCGCTAATGTACCATTGTCTTCATACCACCCTGGTGCCATCTGGGGGGGCCATGTTGGGACATGTAACTAATTTCTTATGAGGCTTATCTGTCCTTCATGAGTAAATCCTTTGCCTCTAGGTTAACAGGACTGTTATATAAAAAGGCTGAAAGCACTAAAGAAAGAAGGCAAGATTCAATGATCTAAGATCTGTTATCTTTCCTTCTACCAAGGAAGACGTCCTGCTTCTCACTGAGGCCATTTCCAGAGCTCAGATGAGGAGCAATGAGACCAGATTGCAAGCCCACTGGTCTATATGGCCACACACAGAAATAAGATGACATGGGTTAGAAGCATTTTCTCTTACAGAATTCTATGGGATCACAACAACAAGGGCTACTATGAGAACTCAAGGGCACTTAAAACTGGTCACAATAGATTTTTTTTTAAGGTAGTTGTATAATAGTAATCTTCCTAGTGACAAATAGTTCTACAGAAATTTCTCTCTTATATTATCTATTGTGTATTTCCCAATAAATGTGATTTGGTTGTCCCACTTTTACAGAGAAATTCTCTGCAAAATGAGGACAAAGAAAAAGCTTAGAGAATTTAAATCTCATACCTAAGACTATGGAGCTAAAGCTTGATTCAAGATTTCAACCATGATTTTTGACAATTTTATGATGATCATTTTTGTCTCCTATTTCTGTTTGCAATACATACCTATTCATTCTATATATCCCATGCTTCATTTTGAGTCCAGATATTCTAATTTGGTAACAATTAAAGAGGTGATTTTAGGAGATGGATGAGATATTCTAATTCCACAAATTGAAACATAAAAAGGGGAGTGGGGAGCTGAGAGCTTTAGGGTAGATTCTTAGGGGATCTTGTTGTTCCAGGGAAGCTTAAAGATGCTGGATGCACTAGGAACTGGCTGAAGAAAAAGAAGAGAAGAAGAAGGTATAAGAAAAGCTATTAAAACAGATGAAGCCAGTTTTAAGATGAGGGACAGGGTGGAGAGGGAGTCTGATTCATTTGCACTAACCCAGCACTGATGTGCAGGGAGCCTGGCCCAATGTAGACCTCAAACTAGCACTGGGTGAATGAATGTATGCATGCATGCATAAATGAATGAATGGCAACTGAAGAGATAGGTTAAAAAAAATCACTGGCTCACCCTCTTAGGTCTTTTCTTTGGGGATGAATTTCAAAGAAAGTTCTTTCCAAGAGTAAATAGAAAGGCCGGTTTTGCAGAAGGCATCTTCAAAAATAATGATGGAGGGAGAAAAAGGGCTATTAGCTCAGTGGGGCTAAGAGTGGGTAGGGAACTTCTTTTGTTAGTGAATCAAATGCATACAGAAGAACGACAATGACACTGTGATGATAAAGTTTTGGGGGACAATGACTGGAAGAGGTGTCTTGAAGAGAACACTCATAAGACTATAGAGATAATTTTAAAATGCAAAGAATTTTTATAAAGCCAGAATTTGAAGCATTAATTTAACCTCCGAGTGTGCAAGCAAAGGACAGGGAGAACTAGCCAAGGGGTCTGAGGGAAGAGGCATTTTAGTTCCTCTCCAGAGAGCTTGCAGTCCAGGCATTGAATCAGAGGGCCACACTTGGAAAATGCTCCACATTCACTCAAGGGAAGACTTTGAGTATTAGAAAAATGAGGGTGGTTTCCAGATGACAAGCAAATTCCATGAGCCAATCAAGGAAGCCATCTCCACTCCTGTTTTCATGACTCCCCTTTGTTTAAACACAAATTAATTGAGCTTTCCTAATGTATGGTTTCTGGTTACAGACCTGACAACATAACTCAGCTCACCTTCCCTACCTGATGCCCTCTCCCAGGTTGGGAGTCTGGGAGGAGGGGTGGGTGGAGGGGAGAGGGAGGTCCAAAAGGACTGAGGTTTCCTGGAGATCACTGCTGCACTGGAGACATATCAGGGGCGAGAAAAGCTAACATGCATGTGGTGGACACTGTATCACGTGTTTTTACATCACATTCTATCTTCACCACAGCTCTGTGGGCTCATGTCTTATTTGCATTTTACTACTGATGACACTGAGGATCAGAGAGGGTACGTAATGTAGCTAAGATGATACAACTCATGGGTATATGAGCAAAGATTTGACTCCAGGTTTCATGTCCTTAATTACCACTGTGACTGTCACCCTCTATCATTCCCTGAGCATCAGCAAAGAATTGATGGATGTCCAGAAAGCATGCACCATTTTGGAAATAAAAATCACAAAAACAAGAGATGTCTAAGAAAAACTAGAGAATAAAGAGCCTAGCAGACTGCTTTGCCTATTTAGGTCTAAATCAACATTTCCCTTCCTTTTCCCTCTGTGTCATACATGGGGGCCTAATTTTACTGCTTCCTTTGACAAATGGAAAGAAGAGTTATGAGCGTATGTTGTCTCCTAAGGTTCCCTTAACGCAGACAGGAGCCAGCATTCAAATGCTTATTACACAGACAAGCAAGGAGAGCTTGTCTCTATAATGAGACAAGGGGGACAGGCCTGGTGACTATGTACCTCAGGCTGTGACAGGGCACATGACACAGGCCACCTGCATGCTTCCTTCTTGCTCTCTGTTGGTCTTTGCTACCTGGAGGAACATCCATAGATACGTGCTTTAATAAGTGGACTAGTAATTTTCTCTCCACCACAAGCTGCTCTGTTACACAATTCTTGTATGCATTGGTTTACTTATGAATAAGAGTTGAGCACTCACGGGAATCTGGAATTCACTGTACACAATTTACTACGATGAACAGTATGAGAATGGAACTGGCAGTGGAAAATGAATCAGAGAGGTAAGTGGCTGGCAAAGCAGGACTCGGGAGATTTGCTAGTGTTTTGCATATAGCAAGTAATGAAAAGGTATGTTAGGGAACATAAGAAAATAATAAATGATGAGTATTCTGTCTCACTTTCTTTCCCTTTTCCTCAGCCCATTAAAAGCAATTCTATCTTTCCCTATTTAGCTTCTTCTCCTTTGCCACTGTATCAGGCAGGGGATTGTATAGCAGCGAGCAAAGGAGACATTGAGACACAGGGGCTCAAATACAAGGGGTGATTTTCTCATAGATGGTAAGTCTGACACTTCATCAGTGTCAAGACCAGAGATCATTCAATTCCTTTGCCCTTTAATTCACGCCGCAGAGTTGCCAGCACAGAAAGAATGATCCAGAATCCATGCTCTAAACCCCAAGACCTCATTGCTTTCAGGTCGTGACATCAGCATATACCTATTTTGAGGCTTACGAGGAGCCAGATTCTATTTCAAGGATATTATGCATATGATCTTCTTTGACCCTCAGTAACTCCACAGTGCAGTTGCCGTTATCACCCTCACTTCACACATGAAGAGACAGAGGCAGAGAGAAGTTTGAAAACGTTCACTAATTCACAGAGCTAGCAAGTGCCATGGTGAGATTTGAATCCAGTCCCTGTGGATGAGGCTGAGCCTTGGGGTTGTGCAGTGGCAGGGCCAGTGGGGAAGACACTGGGCCCTAATGATGGAGGGAGGAGCAGCTACGTCCATCAGCTCCGGAAGGCAGCGGACCTGGAAGAGCACTTGGTCCCCTGGTTCCCAGGCAGCACTTGTCTCATCCCCATATTCATCAAACTCTCCTGGACTGAGAAGGACCACACTCACCCTCCACCCTCTTCTCTTCTCCGCTGCCACAGGCAAGAAAGCTAGAGCCGATCTCCTGTCCCTTGCGCACTCTCTCCACCATCATCAAAGCCACCTGGAGAAACTGAAGGCTCACACTCGTTCACCACCTCCTTCCCTTCTCCAACCCCATCGAGGTTCAGTTGGACAGTGAAAGAGCCCCAAATGACTTGGCTGTGATCACTTCACCCTACAGCCACACCCTCATGTGTAACAAGTCTGACCCTCTTGCTCCTCAGGTTTAAGACATTCAGTGTTTCCCACTGTCTAATGGGACATTCTGGGATGATGGAAATGGTCTCTATCCACAGTGCCCAATACAATAGCCACTTCACATGTGTGGCTACTGAGCCCTTGAAATCTTACTTGTGCCGCCGAGGAACTGAATTTTTGAAAGAGCCGTATGTGGCTTGTAACTTTAGAAAATGCAGGTCTAGAGGAGGAAAGCCCAAGTCCTTAGCCTGACGATGAGGCTCTTCCTGACCTGGGCTCTGCTTTCTCATTCAGTCTAGCGGAAGCTTGTCCAACCCCACAGGCTACACGCGGCCCACCACAAATTCATAACTTTCTTGGAACATTATGAGATTGGTGTTGAGATTTTTTTTTTTTTAGCTCATCAGCTATCATTGGTGTCAGTGTCTTTTGTGTGTGGCTCAAGACAATTCTTCTTCCAATGGCCCAGGGAAGCCAGCAGGTTGGTCACGCCTGCTGTAGAATTTTCTAACCCCCTCTCCTTCCCCTGCAGCTGCTTGCAGTGTCTTGGGCCAGCTGAGCTGCTCTGGGACCAGAGCGGGACAAAAGGGGCACACAGTGCAAGGAGGTGCTCACTCTCAGTGCCAGGCCATGCAGCATCTGGAAAGCCCTCTGGTGCTCTCCCGTCTGCATCTGTCCCCCTCAGCCTTTGAGTAAGGTGACCAGACGTCCTGCTTTTGGTGGGACAGTCCCGATTTTTAACAATTTGTCTTGCATCCCGCGGCGTTTTAAAAAAGTCCCGATTTTTGGAAAGAATGCACGACAAGCTAGGGAACGGCAGGAGATAGACCAAATTTTTAATCAAGAACCCCCTCCCCCCCGGTCAATGGTGTCCCGCTTTACCAATGTTAAAATCTGGTCACCTTACTTTGAGCCCCATCACAAGTGCCTGCCATGCCCCAAAACCTCTTCCAGCATCCCCAGCTAGAGCCTGGTCTCTCCCTCCTTGTCACCGAGCGCTCACACAATGCTTGATCAGCCGCCTTCTCTCACTGAGCCTCCTCTCTGTGTCCCCATCTGCCTCTCCTCCGGTCAGTGTTTAAGACCAGAGCCCGTGAGGTGCGCACCTCTACACCAGTCCCGTCCTAGCCAGTGAGCCCCAATTAAATTACTGAATGGAATTATTTGTGGCAATGGAGGCCTTCCATTCATGTAACCCACCCCGCAGTCCTCCCGTCCCACCACAAACATCTAAGACAAGGTGCAATGTGGCGTTACTTCAGGATATATGATCTCAGCAAACAGAACGGAGAGGAGGACATGGTATTATTCTCGTGACTTCACATCTAAATTGTCTTCTAACTCCAGCTAGACTTCGCTCCTGCAGGACACCCCGTCCCCCCATCCTCGGCCCCCGCACGGCACATCCTCCACCTTCTCTCACTTCTCCACCACAGCATGGCCTTGTTCTGTTGGCCTTGACAGACCTTGGACTCCATCCCCCTGCTCTTACCTCCAGTAGAATTGGATGCTGGCAGGATGCTGTTGGTCTTGGCAGCAACCTTGAGGCTGCACTTGTTCCCCTACTGGCACTAATTAGTTACTGAATAAACAGCCAGAGAACCTCGGGATAGGCCAGTGTGCAGGACCTGCAGACTGGGTGGAAAATGTCAAGACGTACTAAAACTTCTCTGAATCACATCTGGAGAATGAAATGCTGGAGAGAGCCAAATCTCGAAACACATGAGGAAACTAGGAGAATGGGGCACAGTTCTCCTTGGACTTTCTTTGCAATGTGGCCGGGAAGACAGCAAAATCCACGTGCAGGGACAGAACTAGGAGGCTACTTTGCTAAGCCCCCACCTTGCTGTGCATGGCTCTCTGTGGGGGCTGCAGGAACCCATGGCGTAGACTGAAGGATGATTTAGAAGAAGTTTAAAGGACCAGACGTTCTCTGAAATGTGGGAAACCTAGTATGGGACAGCACATTGCAGCCGTGTGGGCTGCCTGGGCTCAGGGCTCATCTCAAACACACTCACTCATAATCAGTGGAATTGAAGTCCAGAAAGGGGAGGGTACTTAGCTGAGTGCAATTAGTAGCCAGGAGCCTGGGCCTCAAACCCGGGTTCCCTGTCCCCAGGCAAGTGCTCTTTCTGCTGTAACTTAACAACAGAGCAAACAGGAGTCCTAGAAATACGAGTCAACTTTCTTTCCTCCCCCTCTCCCCGCCAACCTTATACACGTGCCCAGCAGAGTGGGGGAGAACTGGGAAGTCTGCTATCAGCTCTGAGGTCGTCACATCTCCTGGGTGCGGTGATGAGAACAAGCTAAGAAGCTAGAGGCCAATGACCTCAGGTCAAGTGCAAATTCTTCCATTTGTCTGCTCCTGACTGTGGGCACATTGTTGCACTTTTCTGGGCTGCAGGCTCTCATCTGCGAAGTGAGGCTGCTAAACCCAACTTTGTGGACAATTTGTGGGGATCAGGAGAAATAGTGGGTATCAGAGGCCTAATTCAACAGCTCTGTTTATCACAGTGAGCAGCTGCCCTGGAGCTGCACTGGTGATTCCGAGGTGTCAGCTGGATGCCCAGGAAGTGGCAGGCCTCCATGTGGCCAGCTGGTAGAGGGAGCCTGGGGCCCAAAGACAGTGAAAGTGGACCCACTGGCTGCGGACCTTCAAACCCGAAGAGGCACCGGCGCTCCGCGTGCACCTTACTGCAGGCCTGCGGCTGGCTCGGCAGCACCCCTCCCCTCCCTCACCCCAAGACATCTGGAGCAGCTGACTCAAGACCAATGAGATAATGTTTTTATTTGCTCAGTTTGTTTTTTGTTTATAAACCTGGGCTCCTGGGAGAAGCCAGATCCAGAGGCAGGCCCAGGATGTGAAGGTCAGCCCTGAGGCCGACCACAGGACCACAGGGCCCGGTCCCAGCCAGGGAACGCACCAGGCCGCCACACCTGGCCCGGAGGCCCCGTCCTGGGTGGGAGGCTGCGGACACAGAAGCAAAGCCAGCAGGAACCCTACCCTGGAGACCCTCAGGGGCCCTCAAAGAAGGCCGGGAGACTATTATCTAATGCGATATGACCCGGCTGTGAGGGCAACCAAAGCCCAGAGGCTTAACGTTAACAATTATTCTTGCGCACAAAGAGAAACGCAGGAGCATGGGGAGCAGCAAGGAGGCGTGGCGCCCAGTGTTGGGATGGGATGTGCTGGAATCCGTGCTGGACCCTACTCTGAGATCACAGTGATGGGCGGGCCTTGGGCCCCGCCCCCCAATAGCTCCTGAGTCTGGTGACACCGAGGACACGTGGCTACTCACACGGTTGTGCTGGTCCTGCAGGGACACTCTCCAGCATCACAAGCTCCTGCGTCTCAGTTTCCCCTTCTGGACCTAGATCCTCAGGATCAAAATGATCCTTTCTGTACAAGGCTTTTGTGAGCGGAAATAAACCAGTCTATGGACAGCAGGTAGCAGAGTTCCCGGCCCATTGTAAGAGCTCAGTAGCTGACTTCACAGGAGGATAAGGGTGATGACTGGCAAGGTATTTTCATGAGCCACTCAAGGGGGTGGACATGGGGGTGGGGGTGGGGGGTGGGGGAGCACTTGGAAAGCACCACAGTGAAGGTGGCATTGAGTTGGGACATGAAAGATGAGTAAGAGTCTAGCAGGCAATGGGATGAATGGGGGAAAAGAACTGGAGAGGTGTGAGAGGGCGTAGCGTTCTTGAAAAATAATGGCAACTTTATGTAAAGACCAAATTCCTTCTAAAGCATCTAGATATGGTTGGGAAGGTAAGAAATCACTTTATGGACTATGAGGACCTTGAATGCCAATGCAAGCACCATACATTTTGTCTTGTAGACCAGGTTTTCAATTCTCTGGCTCTCCTTCTTTCCTTCCTCCCTCCCTCCCCCCTCCCTCCTCCCTCCCTTCCCTTTCTTTCCCTTCCTTTCCCTTCCCTTCCTCTTCCTTCCTTCCTCCCTCCCTCCCTTCCTCCTTCCTTCCTTCCCTCCTTCCTTCCTTCCTCCCCTCCCTCCTTCCTTCCTTCCTTCCTTCCTTCTTCTCTCCCTCTCTCCTTTCCTTCCTCCCTCCCTCCCCCTCTCCCACCCATTCCTTCCTGATCACCACTATGGGCAACGAGGGCTGGATTCTGCTGGGACCCCCTGAGGAACATACAGAAAGTGCTTCAAAACTATCTGTCTGAAGATGGGGAACAAGGGTCGCTAATCCACCTGCTCCCCACCCCCTTTGGTTAAGGACCGCTCTGTGGGATGTTGACTCCCTTGAATTTTCAGATTGACCCAAACACCTCCGCTGAGCAGGTTCTCATGGGTGACTACTGCCCCATGCGAGGGGAAGCCCAGGGCAGAGAGGAGAGCAGCTGTAACACAGCCTGGGGACAGCACCGCCAAGCCCAGCAGTGGTGGCTGCAGTGCCCGGTGGGCTGAGAGCGTGTGAGGTGAGCATGTGCAGCACAAAGACCTCTCTGACAGTGTGCGTGTGCTGGGAGGTGAGTAGGGAGCAAGTCCGTGTAGGCAACTGTGTGACAGGCCAGGAGAAAAGCAGTGAGGGAGGAAACCAAGCCACTTGGAGTGAGAGGCAGGGGAGGCACCATTTTGGACAGAGGTTGGGAGATGGGAGAATCCGTGGAGCTTGGGGACTAGATGTGGGAGACACAAGAGAGGCAGTGACGGGAAGGATGGCTCGGTGGCCAACTGCAGCAGCTGCAGAGGTGCTCACCCAAACAGGGACATGGAAAAGTGGTGAAGGTTTACTATTTCTTTGAAATGGAACAAGGGCTTTCCCTTTTCCAGGTGGAGAGAAAATGAGTCCATAGCTTTCCCATAAGCAGCTATGAAGCAGCTGGCTGTGCATAGAAAACAGAAAGGAATTCCAGTTTCGTGCCTATCGGGCTGGGCCAGGGTACAGCTGCGCAGGACTTGCATTGTTTTCCCTCCTCTACTTCCTCTCGTATCTGCAGAGCAACGTCCTTCTTCCCTGCCTCACAGATTCACAGGCACTTAACGCAGCACAGCATCGTTCTTTCTGCAGATGGTGACGAGATATACCCGCAATTTTCACAGTGAGGAGAAATCAGAGTCCCAGTGGTAACCCAGGCCCGCTTCTCATTCCTGGGCCCTCCTTTGTGCCCCCCTTAACTCCTCTTGTACCGTGCCATTTTTCTCATCGTAGAATGGGCCTAGGGGTCAGCATCCTTGATCCAAACCAGCAAACAAAGGCCGTGACCCTGTTCAGCCTCCAACGCCATTTCACAAGTACAGTAGACCCTCCGTTAACCAGAACTCAAGCAAGCGGCACGCTAGCAACTGGCGACATTTCTTTCCCAGTTGCTTGAGACTTTGCTGGTTGCTAGAGTTTTGATCAATGGAGAGTCTACTTATGTTTATCTAATATCTACCAATCCCCACGGGAGCCAGTTAACTGAGAGCCTACTGTATTACCTAGCTGAAGCCCCAGTGCCCTCCTGTGTGTTTTTTTTAAAGATTTACTTTATTGTTTTTGACAGAGAGAGTCAGAGCGAGATAGAAAGGCAGGAGGGCCCAGAGCAGCCTCCATAGTTGAACATCATTAGTTTTTGACGTGGTTGCATTCCATACAGGTGGATGTGGGGCTGCGCAGGGCAGGAACTGAACTGGGGGCCTCCTGTGTGGGAGGCAGCACTGCAGTTCAGCATGTGGGTTTTATACCAGCCGGGGCCGGGATTTGATCTCCGGACCTCACGATGGCAAGGAGAGTGTGCAACCTGTTGAGCTATCCCGGCATCCCAACCTGGTTGATCATTATGGAAAGAACCATGCTGTCATTTGTGAACAGAGGTTGGCATAGTAAAAGCATTCAGATCAGCAGTCTGCTGTTCCCACTGAGTGGGCCACCAGGAAATTTCAGAGGGCTCGAGACGATCTGAGCTGCTTAACTTCACTCAGCTTCTCTGAGAGTCAACTTTTGTAATGTTCAGCGCAGACAAGATAGCAAACCGCCCCCCAGAGTGGTGGTGTGAGGATTAGGCAATAGGCAATGCACGATTGGAAGGCACCTGCCCTACTACCACCCCCTAGGAATCACTAAGTGATAGATAGTGATGCTGGCAAGAATAACAATATCAACAAGGCCTGCGAGTGGTGGCTCCCGAATCCCCAGGCAGCACCTGGCTTGTAGGTCAGCCTAAGTGAACAAATGAAGGCAGATCCTCCAGGAGAACTTAATCAGGCAAGAGGGATAAACATGTGGAGTGAGTTACTCAGGAAAGCAATGGAAGCCAAGACTCTAAAGGGATTCATGAGAATCAGGTTTGTTTCTTGATGAGATGGATGAATAATATGGTGAAAAAACAGGAAACTGGGATCTTGATGAACCAGAAAGAAGGGCAGTCATTGAAGAGAGCCAGATGGTTGCTTCTTTCTTGTGAGCATTAGGTCCATCCCACAACAAACAGGAAAATGCTTCATGTGAATGATACTATGATCATTTAACTGGACTGGACTGCAAGGTATGCTGGGATCTTGGAGATCCTTTGGGATCCTCTTGGATCCTTTGACCTGACAAGGAAACGTGGTAAAGTCAATCCTTGATGAAGTATGGCAGAGATGAAAACAGGACATTCTGAGTGCCCACCAGTCGGTCATGCCTCAATATAACTTGTCATGCTCTGTGCACTATGATCACCTACCCTGATGACAAGTGATTAGACCAAAGATTGACGCTCTAGCTAAAATCTAGACCTCAGGTAATGAGCAACAACCTTGAGAATCTGGCTTGAGCATCTGCCCTGCAGAAATACTCTATATTATATGCTAATAAAGGCACACAATCAGATTCCCTCTAGGGAAGTTACAAATATGACACAGAGAAAATTCAGTGAAAAACAGCAGAAATAGTGGAGAGAACCATGAGTAGAGGGAGAAGCCATTGGAGAGAGGGCGAGAAACAGAAGGGGGAGTCGAGAATAAGGAGGGTGAGAACAGGGAGACGCATAACCTTCTAAAGAGGATGAATTCCAGGCTTCTGTTGTTTCTCATGTCATGAGGCATCATGGGTACTCTTCTCCCTGAGGCCTGGCAGAGCAGCTGCCAGTTTCTGGAACTTCCCTGCTTCCCTGAGTATATTTTTACAAAACCTCTGTATCTGAGGCAAACCAACTTTTTTATTCACACCCTCAAAGAGGCACCTGTCCACATGTCTGCTTTCAGGTTCAGGCTGCATCTACAGAATCTACAGGGAAGGTCTGCAGACGGGAGCCAGGGGCCAGGCGTCTTCATTCCTCCCATCTGCACGCTTGACTCCGGACCTGAATGGCTTAGGAAAACACCCGCATCCATCCATAAGAGGCCTGGGATGGGGAGCTGGCTTGAGAGAGAAGGCGATTGGAAAGAGATAGGTCCTCAGCAACCCAGCCAAGAGATCTACGGTGTCAAACCTGGCACGTGTTCAAGCAGGAGATGGGGACTTGTGTCAGGAGTGAGGGAGACGCCTAGGGTGTCTTGTCCTGGATGGAGGTGTGCTTTAAGCAGTCCAGGGGCACAGAGCTACCCAGGGCTGCAGCCGCGATCATAGGACAGCACACACTGTTGATGGTGACCCATGGCAGGCTCCTGCTCTCCGACAGGGGTGGCAGACCCCTCTCAGATCTAACGCACTGTCGAACCATGCGCCTCAATGACGAACACGCTGCTGAGTTGGCTCAGGCCGGGTAGAGTTGTCCTGGGAAGGCCGAAGCTGTCAGCCACATGTGTGTGTATCCATCTTGTACAGAAACTGGTTAGGTACATTCTCGTGGTGTTTGTCACGACCCTGTCCCAGTCTTCTCTGTATTTCTGGCACCCAGCATGACATAGGTATGTGGGAAGTGTTCAGTGAATCGCCACAGAATTTCTGAATAAACATTTAGAGTTGGGGAAACCTTGACCTAAGAAAAGCACAAACCTAGGATTCCAAACTTCTGCTCTTCCACCTGAGACCTTCTCAGGTAGTTATAGGCAGGATTCACTGATACACCTTCACACTTGAAGCAGAGGTAGCTGTGATGTGGAAGAAACACTTTCTTATCTGGAGACAGTTCAAATCCTGTCTTTAGCAGTTACCTGCTGGGGGCCTAACAGCGAGTTACCTAACAACACTGTGTCTGTTTTTCCACCTGTAAAACAAGGAGATAATGCCTGTACGTGGGGTGAGGGAGGATTTGGCGCAAGGACACGTGAGAAAACAGCAGTCCACAGCACAACTCGATAAATGTTTGGGGAATGGCAAATGCCATTCTGGTGACTAAAGTTTACCATGGCTCAGTTCTGCTTTTTGCCTTGACTCATCCCCCCGTTGTCTGCCAAAAAATGGTCTGTGCTCAGCCTGATTTTTTTCTCAAACTAAGAGGGATGTTCACAGGCTGGCTGGCACCTGACAGGAAGCCACCCAGGGTCATCTAGTGCCCGTGCTTGAGAGACAGGCAGTGATCAAAGGGTAGACTAAAAGGCGAGGCCTGGGCACTGAGCGTGTGAGTCCGCCATTGAAGCCACTTCTACATGGGGGCATGGGCACCTTCAGAGAGAGGGATCAGCAATGCCAGCTGATGGGAACCAGCTGGCGACAGGGGACCCTTCTGTGGTCAATGCCTCCAAGCTTATGCAATAGCATTTGGACTAGAGAAGACACAGGTTTAGGTTTGCTAAACATAAGGTTTAATTATGAAAGAGGCAGAGACAAAGGTGATGGATTTATAAGCTGATGTAGTAAGAAAAAACCATGATAACTGTTTTATATCTTCACTAAGAAAAATGTGCTCCAAGTCACAGGTTTCTCCTGCAGAGAGCACAAGGGCTCACGAGGGGCCCTGTTGGAGGGTGCACATGGAGCCCCGTCGGGTGGCAGCAGGCTGGACGCGTCCCTGAGCTTTGGGGGTGTCACTGCCTCCACTGACTGGGGGGCCGAGCCAGGCGCTTTTCTTACATATTTTCTTTCTCATCTGCACTGCAGTCTTGCAGCGTAGAGATCATTATCTCGCTCTTTATTTTTTTAACCATGTAATGCAGGGATTCCCAACCCCGTGCCCGCAGGCCCCATGGCACCTGCGGCCCGATTTGTGTGCGCCCGCCATTATTTGACGGCATCAGAAGTTTTTCATAAACACTAAGGAAAACTGTCATTTATTTTTATACATTGGTTAGAATTTTAAAATATTGTTTGAGCATCTACACAGGTTTATTATATGCGCTGGTATGTTTGCGATATCGTATGTGTAAGTGTTTCCCTAGCTGTCGCCTTTGTACACGTCGCGTCTTGTGTAGCCGCTGCGCTCTTTACACTCTCCTCCCCCCACCGGGAGACGCCACGTTGCCATTTGGATTGCGGTTGCTGGACTGATCGGGTCGTGACGGTTAGCTAGGGTCACAGTGTTTGGATAGATTCGATTTTAAATGAACTAAAAGCGAGGTAGGTGATCTATTATTATGGTGGCAATTTGATATAATATTGTAGTTCTATGACTATTTTTATTTTTATTTTTTTAGTCCTAAAATGAGTGGACCAAATAAGAGAAAACGAACCTATAATTTGAACACAGACTGGGAGGAATCATATTGTTTCATTCATTTAAAAGGTAAATGTGTTTGCCTGTTGTGTGGCAGTAGTATTGCGGTGCCGAAAAGACATAATGTTGAACGTCACTTTCAGACAAGTCATACCACTTTTGATACAAATTATCCACTTAAATCTGAAGTAAGAAAGAAAAAAATAAATCAACTAAAATGAAGTTGAACTACTCAACAGACTGTTTTCACTAGACATGTGGAAAAATCTAAAAAGGCAACCATTGCTTCTTTCCAAATTTCTCACATGCTCGCAAAGAAGAAAAGACCTTTCCAGGATGGTGAATTGTTAAAAGAAACATTTCTGACTGCTGCCGACTGTTTGTTTGAGGAATATTCTAACAAGCGTGAGATTATGTCGGCGATACAAGACCTACAGTTGTCAAATCACACAGTCACAAGAAGAAAACATGCAATTTCAAAAGACTTGCAAACTCAGTTAAAGACTGACTTGGAAATATGTGACTGCTTCTCTCTGCAATTTGACGAGCCAACAAATATATCAGACATGGCACAGTTGGCAGTTATGGTGAGAATGGTATTTAGTAACTTCACAGTAAAAGAGGAGCTGTTGCAAATATTACCAATGAAAGGACAGACGAGAGGTGAGAACATTTATAAAACTTTCAGAACATACGCCTGGTCGATAAACATGTCTTTGCATAAGTTGTCTGCGATAACTACCGATGGGGCACCAGCAATGGTTGGTCAAAACAAAGGATTTATTGCCCTTTGCAGGAAAGATGAATCCTTTTCAAACTTTATGTCCTACCACTGTATTATCCATCAGGAAGTTTGTGTTGTAAAATACTGCCCTTTGAACATGTTAGGAAAATAGTCACAAAGATAATCAACTCTATTCGAGCAGCTCCATTGCAACACCGACTTTTCAAGGCCCTGTTAGAAGATACTGAAGATAAAGAACACGATCCCATCCTGCATACTGAAGTACGTTGGCTCAGTAAAGGTCAAGTTCTTACAAGATTTGTGAACTTAATTGAAGAAATAAAAACACTTATACATGATAAAAATGAAAATGATGATGAACTAACAGACTCTTGCTGGCTGATGGATTTGGGTTTTCTTGCTGACACCATGCAAAAG